>WSTH01000016.1:0-63488 GCA_019616345.1 Ceratobasidium sp. 395 | reverse complement strand
CCTACCCTCCCCCCCCTACCATTCCCGGTCGCCCCTCTCCCCCTATCCCCCTATTCCCCCTACCATCCAATCCCCCTACTACCATTCCCCCCTGTCCCTGAACCCCCTACCCCCCGTATGCTAGTGGGATGTTACCCCTCTCACCTATGCCCAGGCGGGGCACGTCAATAACATGCTACCATCCCGGCTGACAGGGGGGTTCACATGATGTTGATGTTAATCCTACTGAAGTGGGTGTTTTTTCAGACACACTAGCCCTTCTCAAATTTGCGGGTGAACTCACGGGTCCAACGGAAGGGACGAGGGGGCCATAGACGAATCTGGCTGTTGTTATATGAAATACATTAGGTGTATATTTGACTAGAGCTGTGAACTCACCATGAGAGAGAGGGCCGGGTCTAGTTAAGATAAAGGTTGGCCGGCCGAGTATATAAGTGTTGATCGGTGCTGGACTTTGCAGAAGTGACTGTGGTTGAAGGCGCAAACATAGAAATCGCGGTGTATGCGTTATTAAAGTAGCAGAAATACGTACAGAGGAAGCAAGAACTCACAAAGTAGTTTTCTGAACCGGGGCATGACTGTGTCACTAGGGGAGAGGTCACTCCGGCACCCCAAATGGCGGCTCTGGCTCGTCAGAAGGCTCTGTGGTTTCTGACGGAAGGCATCCAAGGTATCTGGTATGCTCTTACGCTTGCATAAAGCTTATTTATATACTTATCATACTTAGATTTGTGCATACAAGGTCCCAGATCGACCATACAGCTCCAAGCGCCGCTGGTTTAGCACTGCCACCTCTGCGGGGACCAGTTCGCCCGCGTCGGCGCAGCTTCTGCCGTCGCCTAATCCGTCAAATACCGGGCGCTCAGGACTTTTTGCTGCCGTGCTCACCAGGTTCACAACCAAAACCGAGTGAACCCAGAGGTTCACTGGCTCTTTGAGATGTGGCCTAGTATGGGGTCGGAGGTTGATTTGTCATGATCGGTAAGCTCAAACCTTCCGCTGACTGGGTTTCGATCATGCTCACGCTCTGAGTTCACTCGGCCGTTTTCATAGGAAAACGAATATTTGAGAAGGGCTACTAGCCATGCAAGCACTCTCACTAGTCACTGGGCCACTAGGGCCTTGTTTGGGGTGTTAACGTGATCAGAGTTTGACACAATCCAAAGACACTGTCACGTGATCACATTAATGACTGGGCCTACCACCATCATGGATCATACCAGCCTCGGAACTCAGAACAAACTTCCTCCACATAATCAGTCTCGCTCACTCATTCCAATATTATCTAACATTGATTCACCTATCATGCCCCCCAAAAACCACTCGTGTTGTGTCGACAGTACTATCAGCAAAAACTGGAAGACAAATGGTTTGGCCAAAAGTGCAGGTAAATCTCCATCAAATACGCTATTTTCACGTGAGGTATGTCTCCTCATAATGAAACTGTGTCCACTAATGCTGAATTTAACTTCAGAGAGTGGAAAGCCAGGGGGTTTCAAGTGTAGGTAAGGAGGAAGAGGCCGATAGTAGGGTCAAGGTGAGTAACAGGGTGAACTGGGCGTACTAAATCAATGTTGTCAATGCCGACCGATTACACACTAGATTGACCTGGAGCCATCTCCAACTCCGTTTTGTCACTCAACTGGCCACCCTAATGAGAAGTCTATAGATGTAGATGAATTCATTGTTGACCAAGATAACACTGCTAGCAAAAGGCTGAGAGACGCCACTGTGGACAATACCCTACCTTACAGTCTACTTATCAGTGGGGTGCAAGCAGAGAAGTCCGAAGTCCTCACTAAGGACACTCAGCGGATCCAACAGTGAGTTGACCTTGTTGTATTGGTGCACACTGTTAAATTGTCTGGTAGTAAGCGCATCAGGTCTGGTCCTGAGGCTGGTACACAGGCCAAAAAGTCTCGGTTTGTGGCTAGTTCAGAAACATCGGGCGTTGTCAATCAGGCATGGCCAGATTCAATGGCGCTGGCAGGGAGCCGAAATAACCCGCCGCATCAAGGAGAAACGTTTAAGCAGTATCTTGAAGGTCTAGCAGTCGAACTCCAAGGTCTCGCCAATCTTCTAACAGAGGATCACCACCACCATGAGCGTCAGGCTCAGAACAAGCCCCCTTTGTTGCTTGTTAAATCAAATATCGAGTAGCCCATTTTTTGTCACCTTTAATTATGTTTTTGTCTTCGTTGTTTTCATCACATGTTTTTACATCTCAGTAACAGTATTGTGTCTGACCTCTATATAATCTATACGTGATCTAAAACAGGTGAGAAGTAAATTTCAGATCCACCGGCATGTCTGGAACTTCCCGTCAAGTGTGCTTGCCAACCGATCGGGTGCAGTTGATGGGAGGTGGGAGTATCGATCGACCATCAAAGTGGTCTATGCTTGTAGTGTACGCTCTCAGCTAGCTGCCAGGAGCAGGGGTGAGTCTTCGCATCGAAGGGGACACCCGGCCGCAAGGGTTGGCGGTATACGGTCGAATCGATGAATTGGCTAAAGGTCCACCAGGCTTCACTTACGTTTCAACCCGTGCTAGTCTGAGGGACCAACTCTGAGCTGACGCTGGACCGGCTGCTGGTTGGCGCGGGCAGGCGGTGGGCTGGCGGTGGGTGACGCGTCGATAAGGCTGAGGTTGTTTGGCAGCCGGCTGATCTGTCTGGATCTGCCCGGCAGGGAGTGGCGATGGGATCGCCAGGGCATGTAAATGATCAATCATCTATCAAACCTTGTTAACCTTAAGTCCCGCAACCTGGAGTGAACCACGACCGCAACCCCTTTCCACGCGTCGCGCACAATACGACACATCTAGAGCCGATACGGACCCAATGAAACTCGCCGAGGCAGTTAGGAAGGCGTGTACGATGGGTGGATTAATTGTTGTATCATATTTGATTTGACTTACCTCCTCGTCAGCGTCAGCCACCGGTGCTTTTGTTATACCGGTGGCGGTAAACCTACTATATGGCGGTGAAAACAAGGGGAAGTCGTACGTTAGGTGGTGCAAATGAGGGTAAATGGCACATATATCGGGGGCAAAGGCTGGTAAATTACGCACAGTATCCGTGCCATTAGGCCCGTGTTTTGGCGTGAGAATATTGGTCTTTTGTATGTTTAATAGTTCCTATAAACCGCGGTCAACCACACGAGACATAGCAGTGAGACAAAAAAATAACATTAGCTCGTTCGTATGTACATAGCTCGAAGTTACAAAAGGAATAGGGAAAACCTCTAAAAAGGCCGGGAGTGAATGGCCACCCGTAACTCTCCAATTGAAGAAGCGCGAATCCCTTGCCCAACGTGCACCCCGGCGCACATTTAAACGTACCCTGGATGGAGCACAAGTAAAAATCCTCAGCGCGCACCCAGCAGTCTGGATGATGAGTGCGACGAATAAAGAGATGGAGGCCGAGGACGAGGCCACTGTGGCTGCGAGCGTGATTGTCGTGGGCGAGGACGGGAACGAGCCTGAGGACGTGTGTATGACCGATTCGTTGGTCGAGTTAAATAACGAGCCAGCCTCTTCTTCTCCTGTTTTGGTCGAGTCGAGTTAGAACATTGCAAGGGCGGGAGCGGACGAGATGGAGTGGAGCATGATCGATCGGGATGAGTGTCGTGCTGCCGCCTAGTTTGATTCGACTTGATGCCATGTGTGCCTCGGCATGCGCGAGTAGGGTGCATAGTTTGTCCACAATTAGGCACACCACCCGGGAAAAGCACCGACGCAAGCCGATCCAACACACCCGGAACGATATACTGTGCACTCGTAATCAACACCGCACCCTCCCGAAGTGAGCATGACGCTTGTGGTGCAATTGCACGTCGTCCACGCATGACCGCGTAAGCAAAGTGGGGTCCACCTCGTGCCCGAACACATTGAGCTCACCCGGTTGAAATGGGATTTGCTCAGTTGGGGGAGGCGTGGGCGGATAGAGGGGGTGTGGCTCGGGTTCGGGCTGGGGTTCTAGCGAGTTGGGGGATGCGAAAGAGTGGAGATCGGGTGTGGAGGGACCGTCGACGCCGTAGATCGCGTGTTGAAGGTGCCAAACAGCCTCGCGAAGGTCGGGTGGCGTATCGGGGCGCGTCGGGGTCTCTGGTTCTTGCTCGAGTGCGAAAACCGGAGCAGCCACGGGCGGCGAGGCGAGTTTACGATGCAAGACATAGGCCTGACCCATCGCTTGAAACACTCGGCAGCGCTTCTGGCGTCGGCCAATGCCCGTCCACGCCTTCGCGTTACCTCGCAGACACGAAAGATCCCGCGGCTAGACTGCAGGCGGTTGTGCACGCGGAGGGGTCGTAGCAGAAATAGCACCCGTATGGCGCGGTTCCGTGCGGGACTCAGCCCATGGGTTGGGCTCGGTCCACGGGTTGAGCTCCATGTACGACAACGGTGAGTTCGTTGGTGCTGTGAGCTTCGGTCCACCTTGCTCAGAAGACTCCCTGTCAGTCGAGCGGCGCTCGAGTGCTGCCTGGTCGCGTTTGGCCGATTCGACAATCAGCTTCAGGCTGCGCCGAACGCGCTTGGGCAGCGCCACGAAACATTCCAGCAGGGTGGGATCCGCACGACCAGCCAGTACGTCCTCCCGCAAAGATCGCTCGAATTCGCGGGCGTCGCGTTGATCGTCTGGGTCGGGGGAGGGCATGGTTGGAACGGCGGCCGCGACGAGACGGAGAGCGAGCGGATTAGAGCACAACCGGCGTAGTTGGAAGCGCACAGACAAGGCGAATCGAATGGTATGCGGGCGGCAAGGATCGGTGCCAAAACGAGCGAGTAAAAGAAATAAAACTCGACCGTGTACCAGAGTCGAACAAACTGGGCCAGTGTAGCGGGCGAGTGCGATGACGACAACCAAAGAAACAGGATCGGCCGCCACAAGCAGTACCGACGGATGCGCAAGGTCGAGAGGAGTCGAACGACGGGCGAAACTTGGCGAGGGATGAAGAATTGAGCGAATTAAAAAAAATAAAACCTGGACCGGGTCCAACGAGGGTTGAAGTTGGATGGTCCAAGGAAGAAGTCAAACGATCTCGCCGAGGGCTACAGCGTAGGACGTGATTAAACGCTCGTTGGATAGCGGCAGGTCTGCGCTGTCGAATGAGCCTTTGAGTAACACGATCGACCGAGAATAGAAAGATGAAACCAAGCCTTAAGCGAGGGAGAATGAAGGATGTGGATCGCCGGACGAAAATCGATGGTCGGGCGGTGCAGGCCGTCAAACGCAGCGTAAAGGGGCCGTTAGAAGCGTAAGAGCGTAGGCAGTCGGACGAGTCCAAGAGCAAGATAAATGACGCGGTATTTGGGGGACGGATGCGCGTCGAGTGAGACCGACTGTAGATGACAGGGACTAGAGTGGAAAAACGTCGAGTGATGGATGAAAACTAGATCAACGTGACAGTTAGGGCGTCGTTTAGCTCGTCTAGGGGTGTGGCGTTCGGTGGTGCGCGTAGCAAGCGCTATAGAGAGGCGTTGTGCGCGAAAGTCGAGCAAAGTGGGCTGGGTGACCACTGGTGTGGCTATGCACGGTTGGGAACCGTAGAAATCGCGTCAGAAACGCGTCGGAAAGCGCAAAAAAGTGCGCGGAGGGGGTGATAAGCGGTTAAGGACACGAAAGGTATCGAGCCACAGTCGTCACAGTTGGAGAGGCTCAAAGGGGCGCGGGGGTATCCGGTAGCGGTGGATGGTGGTGTCTATACACGTGATATACTAGGTATATACATGGTGCACGGCCACACTCCACCGGTGCGGTACGAGAAGCGGGTGCATGGACGAGCGGGAATCGGGGAAGGAGAACACCAGAATGAAGTAACGCCCCCACACGTTCGACCCCGACGCCCGGCCCAACGCTAATAAAAGCGCCCATCTACCGGCCTATAGCCGTAGCCCGCGGGTATGATGGATGGGAAGTTCGTCTAAGGGTCCGGACCACCGTGGCATCACAAACACGCGCCGAACGAAGCGCCCCATTGTCCCGGGACACAAGCGTGGGACAGGCGGCGTGGAAGCGGCAGAGCCGATGGTGAATACAAGGAAAATGAGACCAAAACATGTTGGGCCGGCTCGACCCGGTGGGGAACATTGTGCGAGAGAGGGAGACAGGGAGACAGGGCTGGAATGCGAATGAGGAGGGGCGCAGCCAAGCGCTCGTGTTGTAGGCGGGACTCGTAGTCCGGGGGAGCTGTCGAGTTCGAATGTTAATAGCAAAAACAGCCAATAAACGAGCTGTACCCACGTTACATAGCCCCGGTCGCAGTAGCTACGCACCAATACGAGTCCTAGTACCACCAAGGCGTGGCATTCGAGAGCCTGAGTCCTTGCTGCTTCGAGTGGTATGGAGCTCGCGGTGGTGCTGGCTATTTACCCTAGTCAAATCGTGACCCGGGATGGTGGACGAGCTATGTGCAGTAGAAGTAAGCGCTAAGCGCTCAAGCATAGCAGGCGTGTTACTCACCGGTTGCAACAAGCATCGGGCGATATACGGGGCTATTTTTTGTGTGGAGTAGCCCGCGCGGATGGAGTGCCAGGCAGCGGCGGGGTAGTTGTCGGTTCGGTCAACAGCGGCGAGATATTTGGTCACGTGCCCCGGTTAAAAAGGCGCGACCGGGCAAGCACCCGGACAATCTATAGAGCCAGTATCTCGGCCGCGACCAGCGGTTTTGTGACTGAAACAATCGCTATCAGCACATACTTGTACTGAGACTACCCGGTACGAACACGAATCGACAGCGATATGGTCATGATCGCGCCACTTCTGGCGCGGGATCCTCGGGCTCACGACATCTTTCCCCATCGCCAGTTGACGCATATCTAGACGACGCGGACAACAACTGGAAGGACGAAGTAGTACGAGCATATTTTATTACTACTGGTATGTGTTTTTATCCATTCATCGTCGCGTATGCAATCAGGAAAAATCGACCCCCCATACTAGCCTCGAATATTCCAAGCCCTCGTGGGACGGTCGGCGGTCAGGGTCCGAAGCGAGGGGCAACGTTTGCCCTGCGACGCGGACTCAGTCGCTTTTGGTTAGGATGGGTGTTGCTGGCTTGATGCTGGGCTGGGTTAGGTACTGCTACGGCGCGCTCCACGCCCCTCCGCCGCTGCTGCGTTTACCACCCCGTTAGGTTAAGTCAGGCGACGTTGACGCCGCGTTAGGCTGGGCCAGGGCTGCCGCCGTTGCCGCCGCCACTATTTGCTGTATCATATATATAGCATATATTCGTCCATAAATACATTAGTTTTACTATCCTATGTGACTGGTGTGAGCCCGGTAAACCCCATATATGGTAGTATTACACCCGGCTCCTCGACCCTTACCTGTGTCACACTAGCTCTGGCTCTGGCGCCCGAACACTGTCTGGTACGTCCGATTTAGTTCAGGTTTCTTCCCCGCTCTAATTTCCTTCGCGCGGAGGTCTCTGAGCTAGTGTGTTGGCGACGAGCACAAGGGACTCAACATTCGACCGAGTGTGCACTCAAGAAGGCCTTTTCACTGTGACGAGCGACTGCGAGCGGCCGTTATATAGTACTACGAGTGCTTCGACGCTCGCACTTGACTGGTAATTGCAAGTACTCGTCCTCCGGCTTTTGTTTGCACCGATTTATACTTGTGAACCTCGAGTGTGAAGACACTCGAAAGAGCGGACAACGAGTATTGTTAAGTAAAACCGAGTAATGAGCTAGCAGAAGCTCGTGCTCGCTCGCCGCCCACACTATCTCTCTCTCTTTTTTTTTCGTTCCGGATTAAGCACGTCTTTCGGGATGCGCTAGCGTACGTAGAGAAGATAACCCACATTACGAACGACGAGGTCTTTACTCCTAGATTCCTAGATACGGCGAGTATAGCTATACTCTTCTTTTGTCTTATCATGTTGACTGTTGAAAAGTGTATTTTCCGGCCCCGCTAGTAGTGGCGTTCGGATAGTAGATAACCCGGTCCCGCGGTAGGCGTGTGATCCCAAAAAACTAAGCGCTGATGTTCAATACCCTTTATATTCACTTCTCCCCCGCTGTGTATCTTCCTTCCACCACCACCCCACTCCCCCGGTTGAACTCGTAGACGAACTCCGTCTCCCTCCTCCTAGTCGTACTCGCAGACAAACCTCTCTTCCATACTACCCGCGGGCTACGGCTATAGGCAGGTTTATGGGCGCCTCTGGCGTTGAGGGGAGCGTCGGGGTTCACTAGTTCTGGTGGGGAGCATGGGGTTTTCTCTCCGGTCACTGGGCTGGTAGTCGGGGCCGTGGACTATTTCTTCTTCTCTCCTCTGGCCCTGGAACTACCTGTATCCCGGGGGAGGATTCCCTTTTTCACAGCTCCGCCTACCCTTTCCACACTGTTGACTCCTACGGTACCCGGCTTTCTCTCTTTTCTACCCTGTTCCTCCCTTACCAGAGGGGCGTGGAAGTCTTAGCCATTGTCCTTAATGTCATTTTCTCTCTCAATCAATACAGTGGTGTTAAATATAACTATTAGAGTCTAGGCCGTTCATTATCACCTAGCGGGCTCTTCCTTTGCTAAAAGCTTACAAGTGAGAGGAAGAACGAGTCCTTCGTGGAGGCAAAGCAGAGAGTCGTGAAATCTGATCCACATATCGGTTTTGATAAGTCACTTCTTCCGTTTCAGACTCTTCGGAGTCTGAGGTGGTTGAAGAGCCCTTGTCATCCTCTAACAGCCCCTTCCCTGTCTTTCTCTTCCTTTTTAGCCCCAGAATACCTGTAAACCAAAGGTCAAGGCGGGTCGAAGCAGCCCAATCACCTTATAAACTCACTGGAAGGTCCGCGGCGGCTTTGTACCTCCGAGTCTAGATACCAGTTGGAGACAGTTCGGCTGATGGCAATAAATCGTTGTAAAGTATCGTCCCTCATCAAACTCCATTCCAGGGGTTCAATGGCATAATGACGTCGGGCGGTTTTGGAGCGATGACCTGCCTGCAAATCAAACAAACAGTCTCCAAAAGGATCCTCATCATTGGGGTTTGGAGTGGTGGTAATCTGAAAATACCGACGCATCATAAGAACAGTGAGATGTCTCCAATCGGCTGTACCCAATGGGATACCCAAGCACTCTTCCGTCCAAAGCTGGAGCACTTGAGTGAAACGTTTAGGGGTTAGAAGGCTTCCGCTACAACTGAAAAAATCTATCTTTTGGGACCAGTACTGGTCATTGCTGTAGCTAAGCTGGTAAACAAGGGCGGCAGCAGCTGGCCGTACCAACACGTTGGCTAAAAGGAGAATTTGGTTCAACTCTTCCGGCAGTCCGTGCACTATAATCCGATCCTTGGATGTGATGCTAGTGAGTTTACTAGCGCATACAACAAAGAAGAAATGGTTGTTGAACCAGTAAAGATGTCGGATTCTATTGGCTGTATTTTCAGTCAGTAGGGCCAAAAGTTCAGTGGACCGAGCTGGCTGGCCACCTAATATATGCATAATTAGGGCTAACAGCTCGATGAACTGGTCCCACTTTTTCAACCAAGCACGCTGTTTAATGGGGGACATCTGAGGGCGTTCGGAGGTCCAGCCGTATCTGCCCTCAAAAAAGTATTTGGAGGCCTTTGGGTGCATCACAAAAGCTTCCATAAGAGCCTTGTCTTGGCCAGCGAAATATTGTAGATTCTCCTCTTCTGTAAACAGTGAGTAACCTTCAGAGGAGTTTGATAAATCATCGACCAGAGGGTCCCCCAGCTTCCACTTCCAGCCTAGTGTATCAGGTGGAATCCCAAACAGAAGGTCTTCGAATAGCAGATATCTCAATTCAGCCAACATGTTACGGAGCATGTCTCTCATTTCGCTAATGACTATTGGCTTCCCATTAATAATCGCTCTTTTGGCCTTCTCGTCCACCCATTGCGCGTTAGGGAGACTGGTGGACATCCAAGCATAAGACCAGACCGTGGCTTTCAAAGCCTGGAGTCCTCCAAACGGAGATACGCGATTAGTACTTAGATACCGGGCTTTCACACATTCAAATACTAAGTCTGGATCCGGTGGAGCATTTCCTCTTTTCAGACAATCAAAGCTCTAGAATAGTTTTGATCAGCAGGCCTCAGGATACTTAAATGTGGAACAAATACCTCTTGTAACAGGACTGATCGCATTACATACTGAATGCCAGCCAAGGGGGTAGTTAAGTGTTTTGGCTCCATGAATTGACCGTTACGATCAATGGCTGAGAGCATACAGTACATATGCACGATGTCGTTGAACTTATTCTCCAGCATATGATCCGTACGGGGAGGGGCAAAGCATTCCACTAAGAGTTCTTGTATAATTTTATCTAGGGGAGCTTGTCTGCGAATACGACCCCAAAGATCCTCGGCGCATAGCTGCTGCTCTGGAGTCAAAAAAAAAGGCAGGTTTTCTCCCTCTCTAGCAATGACCATACCATCAGCCACACGGAGTACGAAAGCAACCAGTCTGATCATTTGCCTAGTATACGCGTCCGCACCTGAAAGACCCAGAGGGTTCAGCCGGTTTTGCGAAGTAGAGCCCTCCATCCACAGTTGTCTGATGGTAGGATATGCCTTTTGGATTCGTATTTGCTGCCGAGCAAAAATGTTGCGACAAGGGAGTATTAAGCAACGGAGAGGATCGGCATCTGACGGATATAGAGCAGCCTGAACTAGTTCGTTACGTAGATAGCCCTCAACCATTTCGGCCCATTCTGTTGTTCGAAGAAATGGCGCCGTATCAGAAAAGCTTGTAGACCTGGGCATTGTGGCCTCTGGAGTGTAGCTTGGTAATTGATCTAAAATATCCCGGAGAACATTTTCCTTAATTTCTTTTCTTTTGCCTTTATAGTTGTAAGGCTGGTGTGGCCGGTCTAATACTTGAACTGGGGGAGAGTTAAAGCCGTCATAGTCATCATGGAAGAGCCGCTGAATGAGAATAGGGCGCCCTTTGAGTGCTAGGCACAAGTTCTTGTGGTGCTTAGCCTTATGATCAGATTTACGGCTGCTACTGGTCCATATGGCACTGGGGTGATTGGGACACATATTACACATATGAGCAACCACTGGGTTGGCTAGTGAGGGCATGAACGGCAGGGGAGTATCCGGAATAGGAGGTTGCTTCAGAGTCACACCATATTCACAAAGATTGTCAAATGCGGCTCTTGTTTCGCGGGAGAATCGGGCTGATCGATGACCATCTCTGTATAGGTGTCGCCCCATGGTGATGTATGGGACACAGGTTCGGCAAACTAAGCAATAGAATAAGTGGAAGTGTGGGGTTCGGAACAATCCCAATCCCAGAAGATATAGTTCATCGTTGGTCCACACATCGGGAAGGGTGGGATGTGGGTGTAATGACTGCAGCAAGGCTGGATTGGGATTAGATACTGGGGGTTTTACTTTTATCCGTAGGTGACCCATGAGAATGTATCTAGTAAATGGATATTTGGAACTGTGCATACAAGGTGGGTATTCAGCTGATTTTAAGACAGTGCTCATAGGGGCTGTGGTCCCAACACGCCATTTCAGTGAGGGACTGGGGCCCATCGGTGCTATGCCACCGGTATCAGATGATTATTCAATCAATAGCCCCAAATGATCTTGTGGCATGGTAGCATTATCATAAAAGGGGCCAAAAGCAAAGCAGGGGCGGAGGTATTGGCCGAAAGTTAGCAAACCAGTGGTAAGCAGGAGTGAATGCCAGGTGTCGCACACAGGCTGTGAGGTGAGCGGCGTTTTGGATCCAGCTGGGCCTTTAGCACCGGTATAGCCTGTCGGATTGCCCTTAGACGGAGGGCTATTTGAAAACAAAACAGTCCCCATAAGCCATGAGACCAAAAAGCAAGAAAAGCACACAGAGAGAGAAGAGAAAAGGAGTAATAAAACGGACTGAGGAGCTGAACAGTGGGAATCAATTATTGTTTGGCCCAGCCCCACCGGTCCTACATGTGTGAGAGACCCACTGAGCCTAAGGGCTATGCGGTTCATAGTATGTATGCATTGTCTTACATTTGCTTACGCTAAGTGCACTGGGGCAGGTCTCGCCTCTAATCAGCCCTGGCTTTTCCACATGACCGCCTGCTACATAGAAAGACTGGCACAAATCAGCTGAGTACGACCGTGCATTTCCATCTTTGGTAGCTGCTTTTGTGCCCCGTATTTAGCTAAAACACCATCTTTGAATCTCTGGCTGTTAATTTTTGATTGGGATGAACTTTCAACAACAGCGGTCACAAGCCGATTTCCGGACTTTTCGGGGCTGAGATGTTAGAAACGTGTTTTCAACACTTTGTTGATAACATGCGCTATTCACAGGAGAATTTCGCGCCGCACCCTAGTCTCATGGTCGTACACCAAAACGAGCACTGATCACCCTGTGGCTGGTGTCACAAAGGCCTGTTGGTCAAATTGAGCTCCATGACAGAGATGTCGCGCGAATCAGACATTTTTGGCTCCAAATAAGGATAAACAACTGAACCTAACCTATTTGATATGAGATGGACTGCCTTCGGCCATACAGTTGGCTGTCTGGTGTCGCGAAGCATATGCTGCACCCCACCAGCTGATCACCATAAAACTGGACACCCCTGCTTGACTGCGCTATCTGTTCTATCATCCTATGTCTAAGTCTGACTCTCAAGCCAAACCCAAACGAAAGGCCCGGGGGGCGGATTTTTATGTTGATGGTGGGTATGACTAGACTATAACACCGCTTTTGTTTCACTGGACTCAATGGTCATAGCGGCATCCCCTAATAAATCAACATCCAAACCAGTCCCTTCGCTCAAGCAGGTAGAGGATCGAAAGCCAGCTGGTATTGGAGGGCGCTCAGCCAAAAAGCTCCCACCTCCCAGTAAAAAACGTGCGTTCATCTCTCCCGAGTGGTAAGACAGTAGTCTATTAATGTTTCTCCCTAAGCCCTCCCCACCAAACCCAAGAAGGACCTTTCCTCGTCGGGAGAGGAGCTGGACTCAGATATTGAAGATCAAGTCCCTCCACCTAAATCATCTGGCTTGAAATCTAAGGGCCTGTCTCAAAAAAAAAAGGGTGCGAAGTTCACTTGTCCAGTACTGAACTGTTGACCAACCAGACTCACCAGTTCCAGAACCAGAAGAGTGTAGCGACAGCGAATATGAGCAGCCCCAAGACCAGGACCAAAGCGATGCGGAAGATAGTGATGTATTCTCAGCCGGTGAGCTTGATTGAAGACGGTGCACATAAATAGTCCTCACCATTACAATATAGTCGGGGAATATACTGTTGATAACAACCATATACTACGAGCTTTGAGCTCGTTGGAGGCACATATTACAGCTGGTCTTGATAGGTTTAGAGAGGAGCTATTAGCCCAAGCGGAGTCATCTTCAACTATTAACCGCAACCAACCAAGGCGGTTAGTACCAACCACTCGCGCAAAGAGAAGGTATGAAGACCTGGATGGGGATCTAGAAGATGGTTCCGAAGTCAAAGAGAAAGGGGGAGCCGCAGGGAGGATGGAAAAAGGAGGGAAGGAAAAGAAAGTCAAAAAAGAGCCTACTGTACGTAAATAACAAGTGCCAATGTCATCAGCGACTCATTATAAGTAAAGCCTGGGAGTTATGATGTGAGACGAAATTGGCTAAAACGACTGAGAAAAAGAAGGGTGGCCGTGAGTCCAGACGCATATATCAGCAACTGATGACCTTACTCAGAATTTCGTAGCTATCTAAAATAAAAAAGCGAGGGCTAAAAGGGACCGAGCTAGACCATGACGACTTTCTTTTCCTGACCGATCCTTATTGCCAGTCTACTCTACACTCTGACAAGGAAGATAGAGATCAAATGTGTGCCGTAGAACCAATGTGGAGATCCAGTACGGTGCGTTCGTAAAATTTGGTATCGAATATCACTTATTAGACATACAGTTTAACAAGGTGAGCGATGCTCTCCGGCTGCGAGGAGAAAAGCATCGCCCCCCGAAAAGTAAGGCCTATTTCAAATCAAAAAGGGTTTATGTTCAAGCCAATACATCATTACCGGTACCGGGAGGCAGTACTCGTATTGGGATCTGGGCCATTGACCGAGCATGGCGAAAGCAGAATGCAGCCGCCTTTGAGGCAGCTAAACACTTCATCAACATGTCTCAGAAGGCTCCCGATGTACGGCAGCTATTGGCTGGAACTCTCCCTCCTGACCGCCATTATCGCAAGAGTCAGCCAACCCCTATTCTGCCAGTTCCAGATGATATTGTATTAATCGGCTGGGAGGATAAAGACCAACTGGAGTCTGAATCTCCATAGTTACTAGCTGTACCATATGGTGCTAGATATACGATTGTTTCCGCCCTAATACAGCTGGTTTTACAATTCATGGTGTTTGCGATCTCCCTTATACTCTGAGGAGGATTGATATCTTGAATTTTGGGACGAAAGTCGAAATTTAAGTACGTTCTCGAAAGCAGATTTTTTCTTCGATACGTTTCAAGGTATCGAAATTAGTTACGTTTACAAACACGCTGATATTTGATACTTTTAGTCGTACTAAACAATGGTACGTTTAACTTTCTAGTATTCGAGCTCGGAATAATTCAGTCCCGCGCGTGCTTTTTAGTATCCTTCATGACCGGACCAGAAACGTCTTATTTTTCGGTATGTTTGATGCGGGATTCTGGTATGTATCAAAGGTGAGTTGTAGCTTTCACGTCGAATAAAGGGATCGAACTCATCAAACATCGTTGAGTTTGATACGCAAAGGAAACATTAGGTCGCTGGGTCCTTGAGTGAATCAAAAAGAACATTAGTATAGTCTGGCACAAGAATCACTAAAACAGATGAAAAACGGCTGATGTCGAGCGTAAAAACGTGTTGCAGCGTACTACCATAACACATGACTTGAAATGTAAAACGGTTACATGTATATACTGTGATTATACTATATTAATATGATAGTTATTGAAAAAACAACCGGGACATACCATAAAGTATGAAACACTTTTGCAGACTCGCTGGATGGCAAATATCCAAAAGTCGCTGGTTTGGTAGCATCAAATACTGAACAAAGATATGCTGAGCCGGGTGCCGTTGTTTGCGCCTCGTATGGCACGCCCTGCTGGCTGGCTTAGTTGCCAGCACGATTGGAGGACACCAACGCTGCCAGAAGCGGTGCGGGTATGGCTGAATCTTCCAAACCGTGAGTGCGACTCACGGGCTGGGAGGACTCACCTGACCAAGTCTACCGGGCATGCCAAAGGGGACAGTGGGTGGGGAGAACAAGTGATGCATGGCATTGGGCCCCGGTGCGACGTGGTTGTGGTTGGGCGCGAGTCGGGTGCATCGCCATGTGTGCCGAGCGGCCCGGCGCGCCGCGCCAGCTTTTCTCCTTCGTAGTAGGGCGTATGCATACTCTACCGGCTGCGCTGCACGTACGCCCAGAGGCCGCTGGTTGGGTAGGGAGGGTGTCGATGTAGTGGAGGGGGGGTCGGGTGCACGGCGGCCGTGCTGGATTTGAAGTCAAAGTTGAAGCCAGCCGGGTTGAATCGGCCAATCAGCGAGTGTCGATCGGCGCTGGGCGGTGGCGCAAGCCAAACGTCATCCGCAACTCTCCGACTGCAAAGAGGGGGGTTGCGGACAGAACCCGCGGACAGACACCGACCCTCGGGTAAGCGCCGGACGGTCAGGATCCTCGTCTGCGCCTGTCCGCGTCAAGCATCAAGCTCCGCGCAGACGGGGACAGCGGTCACCAGCCCGCCACACACGCACTGGTGCATAGTGGTACACAAAGGCGCTCACGACCGGTTTGTAATCACCGCCGATAAATATGGAGGCATCAAACGATACTCCCGATGTCTTGGACTTCGCCTGTCGCCAACCAACACTGAACCATCAACCTCACACATTTGCTTACTGGCATTTAACTCGCTAGAGACTATGGCCTTTGTCTGTGACAAGTGGATATCTTGTATGCAAAAAAAACAAGCTATGTATTTCAACCACAAGATCGACTCGTTCTGAAGGAGACCAAAGTGAGTACAATTAAACGTATATATATACCTTCAAGATGTTGATTTATTTTTTGTGCTAAAGAACTAGGAGGAGTTTTGTTGCTCTGAATGTACTGTAGATAAACGGACGGATAAGTGTGTCATTGGACCGACGGACTTACCAGTGGTGAGTACAGAGTGTTCCTGTATGCGCTATTTCAGATCGACTACTAGCCTGGTTTATGTGTTCCAATGTGGACAAAGGTAGAGATCTGCATGTTTGTGACCGCCGGAGTACCAGGACAGATGCCGATGGATTTCTCAAAGAGTGAGTCAGCGGCAACAGTCGGTCGTCCCAGCCACTATTATGCGGCCTCTTTAGCAGTAGGCATGCTACAGCTGTATATAATAAGATCTCCAAGTCTTGATCAAGATGTTATCGGACACTTACGCCGACCGTATGTAGGCGATGTCCCTTCTTCTTTTGGATTTGATTATTTGTTTGTCACTCTGATCGGAGTTTTGTATGCACATATATACTCAAGCTCCATCGTTCCAATCCTCCTACAGATCAACCCCCACCACACCCCACGAATTTTTCAAAGGTATTTCTCTCTAGCTCGTTTTCATTGATTATGCCTCATCGTTGTGTAGGCATTCTTTGTTTATACACGAATACTATCTGTTATGCCCGGCGGGTAAGCTAGATTGTCTCTAATATATTTGCATCGAGCTCACTCGTCTGCAAACAGATCTCCTGATATACTACCGTCAAATCAAGCACTTGTAACTTGTAAGTTCATCTTCTCCTTGCAAACCAGTTAAATTATCTGAACTGACGGTATGCTATACACGTACTAGATACGCCACACTAAGTTCAATCATCGTCGAGCACTCGACAACGCCCATTGCTCTACCGTGTCCCATATTGCTACATAGTCTATTGTCGACATTGCACTACTCCTGCATCATATGTACCATAGTTGTATACCCATTAATACTATATGCCCCGGTGACCGGCGTGATTCTACAATTTCAGCCCAAAAAGCGTGATTTTCCATGATTTGATATATTTAATAGAATAGAGCCCGTGCTATTACAAGCTTCATACACCGCTGGTCTATGCGTGCCCGCGCTGGCGAGCGGCGTGCGGACAGAAGACAAACACAATGTCGGCGCCAGTCCACTGCGTGCGGGCAGACGCGGACAAGCGCGGACAATCCTGCCTGCGGCAAGCGCACACACGTGGACTACTCTGTCAGTGGCTGCATTTTGTATCATGGCAACCTTGGACGGAGCTGCCAGTGCCAGTCCGGGAGCCGCGGACAACCTCTGTCCGCGCATGACTTTATGTCCAATACAAGCACAAACAGGCGCTTACGCCCTTGTCCGTGACCCCCTTCTTTGCAGTGTCCACATCAAGCGTCATGGCATATATACGGCGCTTTCACTCGTCGCTCACAATTTTTTCCCTTCTCTCTCCCGCCACCCACCGCCCCTTCTCCCTGGCTCATGGCTATGTACTAGTTAGTTATTAAAGTAGTACGTGTTTTGTCCTATCTATATTAGACCTGGGCTAACATCCACCTCACATAACGTACGATAGTTACAAATAACCTAATCTGGGAACTTAGTTCATAAGGTATGTAGTCAACGCCTGTGTCGGCAACTATCTGTAGCTGCGCCGCTGCTAACACTACCAGTAATACGACACCGTTGTTAAAGCAAAAGCTGCCGCCACATCGCTACCCAAGGCTAAGGGAGGGAAGAGTGGTGAAGAGGGGACTGTTTTTCATCAGAATGTGCATCTAACCGTCGATTTATACAATATATGATGTGTTCTGAATCATGTTGAAAATTGCGAAATCCGAGCCTGTTTGGAACACCATCAAAATTCGTGTTCTTTCATCTGTAAATTGTGTATCACACACATCTCTAAATCCGCACAGAATTGAGCTAACTTTCATGATGGTCGACTTACTGTGAATCGTCACGCATATAGTTATAATTGAGTACTAAATTTCTATGTATGCATCGCTTTGTTCGTGTGAAAAGTTGTTGAAAAAAAGCATGTAAGTCATGGAAAGAGGCAGGTCTTGATTACCTTTTTTCAGCATGTCGAATCGTCATCTTTGATACCAAAAACTGTAGCTTTCGATATCAACGTAGTTCTAGAAGATGTTGAAACACGTACTATGAAAGATCCGGAAGTTCGGGATTTTTATCCTACTAAGAGCTTGTGTGCAACACACTGTTGAAAAGATTGGTTAGGAATGGTGTATGGGTATTGTCGGAAAAATAGGACCTGTGGCCGTAGCCACATACCGCTGGTTACCGCCCATGCCCCTACCTTCCCACTCATAACGCTGCTCAGTTGCGGTACTGGTCACCGTAAAACAAAAACGGAGAGTGGATCATCAACCGCCTGTTGCCTTATTGTTTCGAGTCACAACCGCTTGTCAGCTGGCCACGGGTGAAAGCAACCATTTTTGGTGCTCTGGTCGATCAATACAGCTCCTTGTATTCACTCGCGCTGTCTCATCGCTGATCATAAACGCGTATATTATTGGGAAGCATCAACTAATCGACTAGACCAGTACAATCCCTGCGTAATACACAATCCAGTAACATAGCGGTTGATCTGTTATTCACATATGAGATCAGTTTGACATCCATATAAGGGGCCAACTCGGACTTACATAGACAACTTGAATCAATTAGAACAACTCCTGTGTTCACGAAAGCAGATGAGACCGGTACAATACCATAAATATAGGACATACCCAACAAAGGATGCTACTACCTTGCTGATTGATGACGACACGGGGAGCGTTAATATAGTGTAGGAGATACAAAACACAGTACTTACCATAATTATTGAAGCTAGCTTGTTGGGTACAGCCCATTTATGTTAGAAGGACTTGATACAAGCTCGCGAGGGGGCTTACCATGGTGGTGGCGTGGTGGAGAAAAGTGGGCTCACAAGCGACACTCATATGATCCGATATATCCTGTGTATCATAACAATACTTACGGCATGGTTGAAAAATGTCGGCCAAAACTAGATGAAATTCTGAGAACAAGCGGAAAAAGTGCCTAGGTGAATATCAGAAATGGACAAACACATACAAATGAGGGCGCACAATGTGTGGGCTTTACAGCACATCCAATCTAAATCAATAGCGTGGATTGGGAACACATTCGAAACTCACCATAACCAAAATCGTAGTACAGCTAGGCCGTACGCGCTAATCTCAATCAGCCAAATGTATCTATATGACAAAATGAGAGCGCAGGAAGCACTGAAAAGGGTTTGTCCAAGAACAACACTAGTGGTGGCGAGTCGCGATGATACGCGCTTTAGGCGGCGTATTTAACCCTCTTGGCTTATGCTCTGCTGTGTGTATCTATGACCGATAAAGAATGGCTCCGCTTGAGTTTCCAGACTAACAGTTAGTAGGCCCCATGAACGCCGCCTACGGGCTTATATTATGGTACAATCATCGCGGCGAGCACTGCTTATAGCCCTATGTCTGACGGCCGTCGCCGCTCCTAGCTCATGCCAATACGGCTGCCGCCTGGTGCGACCCCATCCAACATAGTCACCATCGCCTATACCCGATTGTCACCAACTGGCCGCCCGCCGCCTCATACCCCTTACCGGCCGCTGGCTATGGCTGTCGGGTGATCTTCCTGACGATAGTGACATATATTTATGCGTGTGTGTACACTTGCACCTTCTGTTATCCATGACTAGTTAGGCCAAAACATTTACCGTACCTCCCCGGGAAGTCGGCCACCTGTTTCTATATGACCCCTTCGTTGCTACTAGTAAAGCCTTTCTCCTTAAAAAGATGCGATTCAACTGTAGATGGAGTTGAAGCATCTCTATGCTAAGTTCTACCGCAAACCATCGTGAGCTCATCAAGAAATTGTAGGTTTAGCAGAATGGTCCAAATAGTGCCAAATATGGGTAAGTTGGTCACCCGATGCTCACCGCTCGCCCACGCTGAAGTTTTGTATTCTAAACATCTTTCAGTCATGGATATATTGTGTGGTAACATGTAAGCTAAAAAACATAGTCTGTTGCTTTGATTTGGCCAAGAAATACAACCAGCAATAGCACGAGCCAAGGTTCGAAGTGCTAGAAGCGCCGGCCAATACTGCCCCACTATACGCAGACCATAACTCTCTGATGGTTGTGTTTTCCCCTCCGGTTTTTTGCACATGGTCTCACAAGCAGCTTAAGAGCATGCCTAGCTCTTTTTTAGCTGCCATATGAGCATACAGGTAGAGTAATATGGGCAGGCCGACTTCCCCGGGGGTGGCCGACTTTCTGGGGTGGTACGGTATGATTGTATGCACTGTCCCATTCGTTGTTTGTATAACTATAAGGTACCATTTATTCACTGTTTCTACACGTTCCGACAAGTACGCTAGCATTCGCCACTTCCACTGCTATACACACTGAGTCACGGCATTTGAGTGTTTGCGTAACAATCGGCCGATACTCGAGTCAGTAGTAACCAAGTCAAGTATGCTCAATGTAAAGGCAAGGCAGCTAGATCACATGGTAGCTGATTGCAGTTTCTAGGGGTCAACCCAAGTCATTGGCATTGAAACTCTAAATCCAGCTTTGGTTAGATTGAACATACGTTAAATTCATTCAGTTATGCTCCAAAACCTCGGGTTCAGCCACTATCATGAGCACCAGGAGCCTCATCCACAACTCTGAGTTGTGTTTTTATTATAAGAGCGATTCAAACTCAGAGTGGGCCAAAAATCTGTTTGTGGAACAATGAGACGGTAGACCACTTAGTAAACTCCACAGGCCAGTCGCCAGTACCATGCTTTGTTTTGGTAGATTCCGAAACTGGCCGGCTGAGCACACGCCAGTCGTTGGCCCACCTATGTATATACTACAAGTGTTGCTAAGGGACGGACGCTGGAGTTAAGAAATTTCTGAAGAGGAGCTCCGAGTCGAGAACTTTTCTAGGACCCGTGGGTTAAGAGTGTTGATGCCGCGTGCTGTGGCGCGGGAGGTTCCGAGACTGCACAGGACCATCAAGGTCAGTGACGCCATATCACGACCAAATGTAGCCGGCCTAGTCACGTATAAATATCCACTCAGACACACACCGAGCTGCCATCGGCTGAGCCAGAACCAGAAGTGCTGGATGGAAACGTGGAGGATCTTCGGTCCGCCGAGTGAGCCTATCTTCAAAGAGTTAGTAAGGGTCCAGCGATTTATTAACACCCACAGCTGGACGAAATACGGCAAAGGCCGAACCCGGTGGGGAGCAGAGCGAAAGAGGAACAATGAGCATTAAGGAGTGAACCAGTATGGGATATAGAGGCTGAAAGATGAATGAGAGTCGGTAAAGTGGATGGCAATGAATAGGGTATCGCGGTCCCGCATAAACGATTTCCTAAAGGCTGAGCACGTAAGTGGTTCTCACATCAGACGTGGTAGTAAATTTAGCTTTTTGGTAATACCGTGAAGAAAGTACTCATTTAGCAACGTGAAAAAACAGGTTCAAGAGGACTGGAGGAGCGTCGCGGTTTGCGACATCCACCTTGCTCGGAGGGAAAGTGTGTCATGTTTCTACAATCGCCATTATATGTATCATGTATTATTCTACATGACGAAAGGAAAACAGTGTTATGTTGTTCTTATTGCGGTTTCGGATACGGTCTTCCATCAATCGCGATCAATCGCAAAAAGTGGACGCGTGACGAAACTACTGTAGAGTGAATGCTGCTATATGCACTCAAACGATGGGCTCTGTGGACATTAAATACATCGTTAGAGTCGCACGACCGGCGCGCATGCAACGGTGGTAGTTGCGCAGCGGTTGGTGACGATTCGAAGAAACCGAGTTTGAACGCAGAACCGCCGTTTGCGAGAGGTATACAAGTCAGATTGGCCTAACATATGGCTAGGATTTACTTTTCTGGCCGTCTAGCTTGGTGCTAAAAAAATCAGCCTCAAAAACAACAAACTGAATTGAAGTACTCACGGTTTTAGTTTGTTAATTTTGGCATTTCTGAAAACAGGAAGAATTTTAGGTTTTCCCTACACAATTTGTGCCATGTCTTTGGAAACATGCAATGGGCTACTCAAAGGATATACACGCAATGTATCATGCCAATCTCACACGCATATCGCCTACAGACGGTGGTTCTATGTTCAAACTCGGTTTCTTCGAATCGTCACCAACCGCTGCGCAACTACCACCGTTGCATGCGCGCCGGTCGTGCGACTCTAACGATGTATTTAATGTCCACAGAGCCCATCGTTTGAGTGCATATAGCAGCATTCACTCTACAGTAGTTTCGTCACGCGTCCACTTTTTGCGATTGATCGCGATTGATGGAAGACCGTATCCGAAACCGCAATAATCCGGACAAACCATTAGGGTGGTTCAAGATGGGCAAATTCCGAGTCCCACTCCAAGCTAAATTCCAGGTTTTCATAGGACTTTCGGGAATTTGAGCCCGAGTGGAGCCGGAATCTGAGTCATCTTGAACCACCCTATTCTTTGATATGTTACTCCGCATGCACTGTGGCCCTCACACAATTGTCATTGTACGTGCTTGTTCAGCCGGGGAGGTTACCCAGGTTAGCACCCGGTGTTGGCCCTATTGTTTCAACTTCGATATTTTTACCGATTTTCGGCCGTACAGCAATGGAGAGGCCGTTAGGATGTGGCGGTAAGCTCGCCGCTTACAGCCACTCCCACCCTAGCCTACGTATTCACCGACTATCAGTAGTAAGTTAGTACAATCCCATCTGTTGTGGCCGATATGGTAACAATACCAACCTATGGTCCACTTAGCCCATGTCATAACATTTATATTGCACTTTCAAGCAGCTTTAACTGCGACATTATTCAGATACTTCGTGACCTTAACGAGAGGCTCCCATGCAGCCGTTAGATCACGATCTGCAGCCCGAGTAAGAGAGAACCTACTCAACTAGGTCGACTCTGGACCCTTGAGTGTGTATGTCATCTATATCATATAGTTCCACAGTAGCATGCAGCCCGACGAATCGGCACATTGTTAACACCTACCGCCGCAGCCTTTTGGTCCCTTTACATATATGTTTCTTTCTCGCTCCAATGCCCTCCGCAAATTATAGTTACTTTTTTCTCTTCTCTCCCCTCTCGTCTCCACTGTAGCCTCCTCCACCGTAGCCGTTCCCTATGTTATACCGCCAGTACACTTCTCCTTTGGCTCCTGCGCTTTGCGCCTCGTGGTTTGACTTGTGTTCGCGCGATGGTGTAACGAGTAATACACATATTTGAAAACAAAAACAGGTGATTGTCCGGTGATTGTACAACAAACACGCGGTCCACATGTTGCACGCTTACATCGGATACAAAACCTTGCAGTCTTTGGGCTTCCGCGCAAGCAGAACCTCCTTATTGCTTCTATTGCATGAGCAACTATGGCTAAGAACCCCAATGCTATACATCCTAATCTCCACGATTACATATTTGGGGTATGTCTAGTGCCGATTAGACCCCCACCGTCTACTACTGATGGATGTCCTACGGCTACCCTTAACAGGGAACACCTCTACGTGAGAGTAGTCTAATACAGGAGCGAGCAAAATTACGTGCTACACAACCCAGAAGGTTATATTATATTGGAGATCTTCGTCCAGTCAAAACTTTGAACTACACTAAGTCCACTGATGATAATTGAAGTCGAATGGCCTTGGTAAGTAAATTTATAGCGGGGTATTCGATTTTTGGTTGTGTAACTTACGGCGAACAAGTAGTTTGAAGGTTGTCCTCAGTATGCTGCTTTTACTTCAGCGCCACTGCTCCTCCTTTCTTTTTCTCTCAGTGACTCCTTGTTTTAACCTTTGCTCTCCCGTCTCCTCTCGCAATGTCCATACATAAGGCTGTTTCTGGTTCGGGAGTGGGCAATATGACTGGTGGTGGCTCGGGCCGAGATGTACTCGGTAGCCAGGTCTAACCAGCTGTAGGTCCCGTGTGATCCTCGCGTTCGACTATGGATGTAGTATAAATTATTCTACCATACAGTATATCAAAAACGAGATTCATTCAACAATTCCCACTTGAACGTAACCAAAGGTAACTAAATTAAACATGAAGCCCATGCGCCGATCCTGAAATTGATAATTTGAGATTAGACAATAGAAGTGAGTATTTCTCACCTGGATATTATGAGTAAACACTGGCCTTTGATGAACGAATCAAGCGATGACGATTCTAAGTCCAGCACGTCAAATGAGGAGGCCAGGAGCGTGCCGAACCGGACCACTCCATGACATATTGAACAGCAGGACCTAGAACTGTAAGCGAGGCAAACTCTGTTGTCAAGAAATAAAATTAACCCTTTCGCTTGTGTGATGACCCCGAAAGAACAGAATGCGAGCCAGAAGTTTTCAGTGCCAACACCGTCTTGCGTGTCGATTGCGCTGAGGTGTGGTAGGCGGAACCCGGGCAACCGTCTATCAACAAAGTAAGCATATAGCTAATGAACACGCATATATTGTGCTTTTCTTCGATGCTTACTTTTTGCCGCTGGTAGTAGGTTGTGCGAGCAAGAACCAGGGCAAGGAGTTGACTTAAGTTAAGGAGCAGAAGTGAGTTTGGTTTTGGTTTTTTTCCGCTGACGGAGTGCGGTGAAGGAGTGGAGTATTCAGACGAAAATGATAACCTGGTCAAATTTGAAGAGGACCCCGAGGAAGAGCAGGAGGAACACAAGCACTTCAAGCGTGAGGACGAGGAAGATAAGTAGCCGGAGGACGAAGAGAAGAAATACAACGGAGAGCAGCTGAATATAAGTTTATGGCTTTCAGCCAGGTGATCGTGAGGCTAACCGAGGGAAAATGACTTAACGGACCGGGACAAAGGTGTCGATAACAAGACTAGAGGGAAAAATGACAATACGTCTCGCCACGCGGACCAGTCTTAGCAGTAGCGGGATCGCCAACAAGGTACAGAGTGGCTAATCGAGCTGTACTGGACACATGACTTGATTCCAGCGCTTAACAATTACCTGATCGAGCAGTGCCACATGCCTAGTCATCCTCTTGCTCGACTTCGTCCTCCCGGTCTAGCACCGTCTCTGGCTTCACCGCTCCCTTTCTCCATTCGCCTCCTCCGAACCTCGTAAACGCGATGTAGTTCGCGCTTGGTGTGCCCAGCCAAACCCAGACTCGGCATTCGATCCGGTTTCCCTGAAACAGGCCCCAGGAAGATGGACTTACACGTGTGTATCGTCCGGCCTGGCGGATTTGCTTCACTGATTTGAGACTCAGGCTACAGGGCTTCTCATGTCTGTGCGATCTTCAGGCTACCAGGCCGTATTCAACATCTCTCGCCCCACCGTTTAGCTTACTTCGAGACTTTTATGCCGTTCCAGGCCTCTACAGCCCGTTCCATCGGATGTTTGCCACGGGGCCTTTGATGCGCCGCAACATAAAGCGTCACTGTATTGTCATCCCCGTCACCCACCTCGTTTTATCTTAACATCTGCGCCCAACTTTCGACACGGCCTTCCAGAGGCTCCAACTCGACAACTCCACGCTTCCATCGACACACTCCCCGTTTCTCGCCCGTTCTTCTTCGGCCAACACTACAAGCGGTACGTCTTCGAGCTCTGCGAGCAATGTCAGCGGCCTAAAGCAAGTCCATGATTATTTCTTATCTCTTACGGTACGTTACATTAGTTTGTCCACATTATATCAACATACTCTACTAAATACTCCGACAGCGTACAAGCCCTCTCAATCAGACCAAACTTCAATATGGTTCAAGCGGCTGTTTTCCTACTCCATATCGGGAACATACGGCGTGTTTGGCCTCAAGGCCCAGAGCGAGATACCAGCGGCACCGCCAAGCGACGAGCGGGGCCAGAAATGAAACACCAACCGTCCTCTGCGTTCCTCGCGCCTCTGCCAGCAACAACGTCCTTGCCTTGTCCCCGCTCCTCATGATTGTCCCTGTATCCGCGCTTCCACTACTCGTACCGCCGTGGCCTCGATAACAGCCTTGTCCCCTTATCGGCGATATCCCAGTTATCGTGTGGACTATCTTGTCTGTTGCCCTCGCCGCCGGTATCCAACAACTTGCCCCAGGACGTTACTCTCCTCGCTACTTATGCCTCCCATACCGAGAAACAGGATCTGTTAATCAGCGCGCTTGCTGGGCCGGGAACCTTCGGGAAGTCGTCGAGGCGACCAACACGATGCATCCTCTCTGCGCCCCAACCGAGGTCGCAGCCACATTCGTTCATCGAGCGAATACCCTCTCAATTCCAGCCCAGTGGCTATCAAGATTGTTCGAGCCATTCCCAAGTACCACGAAACTTTCAAAATCGAGATTCGGTCTTGAAAGGCTTGAAAGAGTCGGATCCGCAGAACCTAAGATGCGCGACCCGCTTTTTACCATTTGTGTCACCGGCTAGAACACTGGAAAAAACTTTATTCATTATCCGGGCACCGTTGTCTACCGGAATCATATTAACATCCTCACTCGACCGCGTGGACAAGGTTTGTAGGACATTTCAAAGGAGAATCGGTTTGCCCCCTTTCCCTGACGACGCATCCAATATTTCACTCGAAGTTATCGGACAGTCGCGCCACTACAGTGCAGATTACCCCCTTCCCTTGCTCTCGTCTCCTCTTTCCCCTTCCCCTTTTCGGTGCTTTCCCACTTCCCCTTTTCCCTCGTTCTTTACCATTTATCACCGCGTACGTCACATGCTGTCCCTAAATATTGTTCTACTGTGACTAGCCGTTCTTGTGCGTTCTATGGTTTGCGTGATGTAAATTATCTCCCGTCAGACTGATGTATTGACCACAATTTAGTCGCGCTTTACGTCACGTTAGAAGCTAAGTATAGTACATCCAGTTATACATACTTGATATAGGCACTGACGTCTCGTGAGACTCCTGCGCGCTCCGATCATCCTTATGCATGTTCGGCCAATACGTCCGTTCAGCGCGTGTTGGGATTTGGTACTGACCTCATCAACGCAGACTAACCAGCAAATGTCACATACTTAGCACAAGATGTCATTTTCACCGGACTTCACCCCGGTTTTGTAGGGGGCTGGACGGTGGGGTAAGTGAAAAACGAGAACAAAGCGAGCAAAAGGATAGCAACAGACATGCAGCAGATGAGCTATCTATAAAATATGCTCGTGATCTTGGCTCGGACGGCAGTGAGACCTGGTCCGACAAGGGTCAATTTAGCCTTAAAATGGTAATTCAATCACCAGGGCGATCATCGGTCAAATTTCCAACTAGCCGCTGATCGAAGACGGATTCAAGTCGCGCGACTTGAACTTAACCACCACCGCGCCGAGCCCTTATCCGCCCCTTCCCCCTCCCGCACTCCTCCCCCGTAAGGTACAGCGCAGTAGAGCTTCATAAATCACTCAAACCCGCTCGAAAGGTAAGTACAAATAAATCAAACAAGTTTGAAGCGAAATTAAATCATCTCTTAGACCGAAAAATCGATTCCTCGCATTCTCAACTCGACTCCAGGCCTGCAAACTAGTGAGTTTGATCAACGCTGCGTAACGTAAATTGAAGGCCACATATTGACAATGAATAAACATCACTGCTAACGTTCTGACTTGTGACTCAACCCGCCCCCATCCCCGCCCCGTTCTACTCATCCAATTCTGCCTACAGTCAACCAAAATCAGCGCAAAGAATTGAACGATTTCGATCTCCCCTTCTAATTTACTCCTCCGCAAGCTCGTTGACGCTCCCGGTTTTGGTCACAGGCTGAGTCCAGATCTTTGTCTCATCTGGATTTCTGATTCCGTGGTCTCGGTCTCGTTCTGCATCTAAAGTTGAGTAGGTTTGCTTCACCGTGACGCTCTTATGAAAGCTTAACCTACTCGTGTTTAGCTTTCTGCGCCTGACATGCGTCACAAACCATCCCCCTTGGTCTCGCGCTCTGGGCCTATCACACTGCACGGTGGAGATGCGGGGGGCTACCGGGATGGTGAGCCTGACAAAGGCAACGGGGACGATAGGGATGAGGCCGCGGGCGGTGGTCTTGGTTGGCAGGTTCCAGCTCACTTGAGATGGAACAGGGACGGGCGATGGCGGATTGGCGGGTGCCTGGACCTCCAGCACTAAAGTGCTTTTCCTCTTCTTCCTTTCCCTCCGCCCTTCTCTTTGGTCTCGGCACCGCATTCTTTGCTCTCACCCTCACCGTTGCCTCATCCGCTCTTTTTGTGCCTCTGCCGCTTCTGCTCTTCCACATCGATCGCCTTCTTTGACTGTTTCTTGCTCCGTGTAGCCGCCGAAGGTAAGTTGCTAAAATGAAATTAGAATAATTCTTACTCATTGTATTTTCCGGAGCGCGCGGCTCGAGCTTTGGTTTCTCTTTGCCCTCTCCTTTTCCTTTTTCTCTTATTTATTCCGTGTCCACAGATCCCTCATCGTCGTACGTCTACCCGTCATCAAAACCTTGCGGAAATTTTCAAGAGATACGCTTGCTGAGTAACTTTTATACGTTTTGATGTGCGAAGGATTCATGACGACAGCATAGAACTACATGTCCCACTCTTCGTTGAAATTCTCAGTGAAACTATGGTCCAAGTTCGGGATAAGACACCCGTTGACTACGTACTCTGGGTCACCGGTGAGCTCATCGTACTCAAGGACGAAGCACCCCGCCTCGTGCACCTGTATAAGACTGCACATACTGAACCAGTACTTGAGTGCGTGGGACTATGAGCTTCAAGGTGAGTTCATGGTAACTCAATCAAAAAAAACTCTGCTCACTTATACGATGTTATTTTGCGCTCCTGTCATCACCGTCTGCTCCGTTTTCACCTTCATGTCCTTTTCAACTTCTAACTTAAACTACCTTCTTCAAATTTCCCTCCGATGGTGGGCTGGGTGCGGGCGGAGTGACGATGAGTTTTGGCGGCGCTGGCGTCTTCCTGTTTGCCTTCGGCGGGAGTTGACCGATTGTCATGTAATCCGCCTTAACCTTGGCCATGTCGTCGTCAAGCTCAGCCACAATCTGTATGTACTCCGGAGCTTACAGAATAGGTAAGTAATGTGCTGACTCGTGTGATATATTCATTTACTTTCAATTTCAACCTAGGTTTCAGTCTTTGCCCAGGCCACCTTTTGTTTCACTGCCACCATCTTTGTACTCGTCATTCAATCCACCCCCACTCGACTTATCATTCACGTTGTTTCCGGACCCTATAGCTGCGGGTGAGTATGCCACCAAATATGATCATTTCACTTACCTACCATCGTTGCCCAAATTACCGGATTTATTGGCTGCAACTCCTTGCGCATTGGGCCCCAGCACAGCAGTGCACTCGCACTCTATTATGAACTGTTTACACTGATGTAGGACATCCCCATAGTGCTCGAACGGCCAAATAAACGGTCAGAAATCTATAAAAATGCGCATGCATCGTAACCTACACTGGCTAGACAGAACAACGACATCGGACGCGACACCTGCAACGCTTCGCAAACCCGCGTGGTTGACGCGCGAGGCGGCAATTACCCTAGTCAAAGCTTGAGGGAAGCGGGGAGGGCCAACCTTGTGTCTTTTTGGGGGCGGCTGGTTGGATGGGGTTATGGGAAGAGGTGGGGTAGCGGAAGGCAGATCAAGGTGAGCACGCCAGTATCTGTAAGAAACGCGAGCTCGCCTTGGTGTTGACAGTACCGAATAACGCTATACGCGTTAGTCACTTAGACTGGCACATGTACCGCCAAAGCCGGCGTCGAAGGATCGGCGCGGTTGTAATGTATCCATAAGTAGTGATTTGTAATAATATTCTACTGTACATGACCCGGAAATGGTTATACAAGGCGCTCCAAGAAACCAAATAGCCCTGACAAGGTACAAACACGCCGCGACTTCCGGCGCCGGCTTCTCCCTCACTTATTGCTATCCGAGAAGGTATGTATATATCATTGATTTTGCTGGTTGACGCTATTCTACACCTTTTCTCCCCCTTTTCTTCCCGTTTTGCCTTGGACAAATCCGGGGTGAAGTCCGGTGTTTAGCGTTGTGGTGCCGTATAGAGCAACGATGCCTGGTCTAAGTGATCCGAAACAAGAGCCAGACGCGTTCAAGCTAGGGTCAATTGTTATTCCAAATAGAACAGATATAATTTGAAATTGGACCAGGTTCCTAATCGTTACCATTGAGGTCCGGTGTCTCGATAATTTGCGCACCAATCAGTATGATTGGGACTCATCTCAGCAATCTAATACGCAGGCAGCGGGAGGTTAATGATTTAATTTGAAAGTGGGGTACAAGCAATGAACAAGTTCAACGAAAAGGAAAAATAACTAAGGTCCGTTACGACAACTCGGCAGCTTCCTGGACAGTGTGAAATGTCAGATCGTCACCGGGATGCGTCGATACCTCAATCTTATCGAGCCATCTTTCAACCTTCGACCAACCCGAAACCTCTGGGTTACCGCTCCAACTAGTTTGATACCCAAATTCGTTGCCTCTCAAACGCAACTCGTGAGGCGTGAGTGGAGAACTAGAAGGCGCAGATCCTGATGCCTCGCCAGCCCCTTCAGCGTGACTATTGCTATCCGCTGGATCATCATCTTCGTCTTGACGGGGGCGTTTCCGAGCTTGTGTAGAACCAGAGGCTTGCGCAGGGGCTTGATTGCTAGACGGTTTGTTTGAGCGAGTCGTGCGAGACGAGCGCGTCGAACCGGCCGCAGTCGAATTGGGAACAGTCAGGCGATTCCAGGACGCGGGAAGCGTGCGGTCAAGCCACATCTGATAAATATTGCGGCACAGTCGAATGCGATCCAGGAGTTCGGGGTCGTGCTCCAGGTAGCTGTAAGTTCCGTCCAAGTCGACTGGCGCTTCGGCCCGAAGTTTGCAGTCTTTTTCGGCAACGTTGCATATTACGAAGTACGGGTGAATGTGGGAGCACACAGCTGGGAAGCCGTGGAACGGAGGGAGAAACGTTCCGCCGTTTGAGCCATCCTTGTTGTAGAGTACGATTACTTGTTCGCGCTGCTGAAGTTGTATGAATGTATAGTTTCGGTGTTCGTGAGGATATACCTATTACGATGGGGTTAGCGGTGTAGTTGTATGGCTCAGGTGTCAAACTGACCTCTGTAAACAGCTTCTGGGTCGGATAAGTGTATCTAGACGCGGTATGCATGAGAATATCCTCCAGGAGCTGTTTTGACGGCAGCAGTGCCCACTGTGGTCCAGTATCAAAAAGCGTATGAGACGTGCTCTCCACTATCTGTTGTCAGCCGAGTGCAAAGGCGTCGCAATTGGTACTCACACCAAATTAGATTCCTTGATGTATCTAGATTGAATCTGCGTGGTAGTAAGCCCCAAGCGAACTCCAACTGCCTAAGCTGGAGAGAATTCGTCAACACAGAATACGCTTGAAACCGCGAGTGGCTCACTTTTGAGAAAGGGGTCGCTCTGGGTACCACATGTGAGCACTCTAGGGCTAGAATAGATCCTGTGAGGAGGCATCGGCGCCCAGCTGGGGATATACGGGTTAGTTTGTCCTTAGATTTTTGAGAGATGGCAGGGAATGGTCGCTGGAGGTTTCGTTCGGGTGTTGTGTACTCAGAAGCCTCCCGAGTTGATTGAGGAGTGGTCGGCCCGCTGGGGGGGTCAGATGGGTTGGTTTGACGATTATCATCGGAGATCTGGAGCCCAAGGAGGTCGATAGATTCTGCCATGTTGGTAGTTGTTGGGATGACTACGAAGGCTCACGTGACCACCTGAACGAGCCGTGATAGCGAGCAATTGGCGCCTAACCCACAAGTAGTAGGGCTCAGAATCTTAGTAACCTTCGGGAGGGACCCAAGCGATTCATCACGATTGTAAACTAGTATTGGGATAACATCGCATCTGGCTCAAAACGATTATTCTGAAGTTTTAGAGAAATGATAATACAATTGTGTCGGGACTCAGCTAGCAGGGTGGTTCGTTGGGGGCAGAGCCCGTCAGGAAAATGGAATGTCGGAGGTATCCGGCGGCGGGTGGAGATGGGAGACGGGTCGGAGGTAGCCCGGAGATGGCTGCGTGCAGCCTCACTTGAGGCGGAGATCGTGCGGCGGTCACTGGCGATGAGCGGAGAAACCATACGACATAAAAATCCCATCTATGTCGGCATATATGTAGGTGTAGGATGGCCAAGTAGGTCTATAGGAGACTATAAAAGCTTCAGAATGTTTTCGGTTTGTCTAGAACTCGCTTGTATCTCCAGCGGTTGAGCCGTTCAATCGTCTGATCGCAGAGTGCTCCCGGCGCTTAGGGTCTGACAAAGCGCTCCATCATGTGGCACATCGGAGCGGGGATTAAAAGTGGAGCCATCGCGATGCTCGACTTGAAGTCCACCACGATCGCCCTCTCTCCTCGCCACCGTTGTCCCAGTCGCCCTCTGCCGTGTGTTTCACATCATCCTTGCCCGCCAGAGTGACTATTTACAACCGCTAACTATGGCTTGTAGAATATTGCACACACTCTACCTTCCCAACGTATGTTCTGTGGGTCTACTTACTTCTACCTGCGACTGATATTTCTCACGTAGTTTGACCAATAATCATGTATATAGCTGGAACTCGAGACAACTGTGAGTTGCTATTGACCTGATTTAGACGTGCGCTGATGGCTCGTTAGGTACATTGCCTTTTGGACACTGGAAAGCAAGAGTTGTAAACCCCGTCTGGCTGGCATCTATTCTGTTGCTATTATTGTGCTGTTCGAGCTTTTTCCTACGTATTCCTGTACATACAGTCACACATGTGAATGCACATCATGACCATATAATATGCTATTGTTGAGAATAAAGCAATAGAACAAGCCTATTAGTACTATTGAAATGGATACCGGCCCTCAGTCAGTTGCCTCCGCTCATCTCCACTTGCGAGAGCGGAGATAGACGACCATCCATCTACTTACACATGTCATCGAGCGGAGATCACCGGGCCTTAAAGGAGGTGGGTGGCGTTGGGTGGAGATGGTGGCGATGTCCGGCGCTAACCGGCCCCGTCCGTTCGTCCCAATTTCCTGACGCCTAGCGTAGTTTTGAGCCAATATCGCCGACCGTGCTCTTTCCTCTACTATCCCATCGCTCTCGCTTCGTAATTCGTCATGCCTTCTCCTACTTGACATGATCACTAGCCATGACAACTGTAGCCCGTTTGAAGCAGGCTAGAGCCCGGGATGTATGCGTTCAGACGATTCTGGCGTCACAGCAACCTCTGCACAAAACTCTCCACCTGGCGCAAAGCTTTCACAGAACATGCAAAGAGATACTGTAACTAGTGATTTATGCTCCAGCGACTTTGTTCCTGCCGCTTCTCACGGCGAGTACTCTTTGTGCAATGTTCCCAAATAATAATGCAAATAAGTCAAACATGGATGGCGTCACTCTTCCGCTTTTGCCTCCTAAACCTCTTTGCATTCTTATTCCCATGCCCAAAACATTTTCATATTTGCTACCTTGAGTTATTTATTGCACTCGCTCGTATCTTTGATACTGTTACTATCATACGTTCTTGTTTCTATCGTACGTTTATTTGTTTCCGTTCGCATGAGCTGTACTGTCGCTTCGACATAGCGACCCATATATTGATTTCGTCCCATATTTTTTCCGAGCTTATGTATATAAACTCATGTACCTAAATAGTAATTCGATAGCATTCATACAGCGTGAGCGGCAGCATCATGTTATATGATCGCACAGGCCAAATGTAGCGTCTAAATTTTCCTTCCAATGCGAGATAGTCGGCAATTGGGCATCGTTGTATTTGGTATTGGCGCGGTGGGGTTTGCGCCTGTTCTGATGTTGTGCATTCAGAGATAGGTCAAACAATCAGTAGGAGTCAAACACAAGGGTAGTAGGAGCGACATACTTTATCTTATGATATTCTGCCAATCTTCTCGAACGCCCCACTACACTTGTATATAGATACTCGTATGATATTACAAGCTGTCTACGAGATCTAGATACCTTCTTATAAGTAAGGGAAAGTGGAGGCAGACAAGGAGGCCAAGGCCGCGGCGCAGGGAAAGGTCTACCCCCGCGTCTTAGTCCCGAAACTTCTAGTCAAATACCGCCCTGTTGTCTCCAGACCCGCCGCGAAAGGAATGTTCAAAGAGGCCAATAAAGAATATGCCCTCGGCAACTGGGGTGACTCCCGGCAAGCCGACAAGCTTCGCGAACTGTATCCTAACATCGACCCCTCCCGTTTCCTCGCCACCGTCAATCGACTCCCCCGATCCCAAGCCACAATGCTCTTCCGCCTAATCACGGGGCACATCCAGCTCCAGCGACACCTCTACACGATACACGCTGTGGACTCGCCGATTTGCGAAAGCTGCGGGGACGCTCCCGAGACCGTCGCGCACTTCATCCTACGATGTCCCAAGTACGCGCACCTTCGGCAAGCGATTCTCGCCTCGAAAGGCAGGGATTACCTGAGTCTCTCTTTCCTCTTTTTTAATACGGCCGCTTTTCCTACACTTTTTCATTTCATTCGTAGCACAGGTCGTTTCTGTGACCACCTTAGATAGACCTTAGATACTTAGTATAGCACGCATATTAGATTACTCGAGAGTTGAGCTAAGTTTTGCCATTTGTCAGTGTCCGCCTCGCGCGCTTTCTCTTTTTCCTTTTTCTCTCTTCCGTACAGTGCTGCTCGTCTCTGCTCATGATGTCGATACATAAGGCTATGCCTTCATTCGACAATAAATTATCGATTATATAAAAAAAAAAAAAAAAAAAAAAGTAAGGGAAAACTCCAAACCGAAGTCTCTCGACCGGGATGAGCGGTCGTGTGGGAGGCAGGAACACCCGTGGGTGGGAATTTGCATTTATTCTTCTAAGGCTTTAATTGAACCAGGATAGATTGACATTACAAACCGCTTCTATTACAACCGCAATATCTATTTACTATCATGGTGAGTCATTTGGCACCTCGCGCAACGTCTACAGGGGCTTGTATACTTATGCCCAGCGGCGGTGGTTTGAGCGCAATCGCTTACTATAATCAGAACCAGACAACAGACACTGTTAGATGGCGTTTAGTAGTCCTGTGGCGCGAGACTCTAAAGTACTAAAGTACAATGAAAGGGTGTCTATACATTGGTGAGAAGAGACAAATATGTGAAGAACAAATGAACATACCTCAGCACCATGAAGTCGAGCTGAGGGAGACAAACGGGGGATAAACGAATATATAAGAGTCTGACCCCTGAGACAAGACCAACAGGGCAACATGAAAGCCTGAGAGAAGAATGACCCACAAAGACAGAAAAGGAAGGGCCCACGAACAAAGAACCCTCTGTATGCGGCGGGAGTGGGGACCGCCACCGACACGGCGCTGCACCCCGGTGACTCCGTCACTCAACAAGTCCTAGACAAGACCATCGACCCTTCGGGCCCGGCGCTATATGCTCATACCTTGCCAGAAGCGCTTCGTAGCGACATATCGTTCTGATGCAAGATCGTAGTGTATTGATAGCGTGCATATCAGGTTCACTAGAACGGGGTGATCTCCGAGCGGCTATCTTACTGAAATAGCAGCATCAGGCACCCATAACGGCGCTATAGCCAAATTATAGCTGCCAAAAGGAATATGAAGCCTCTATATAGACATTATACTGGCAGAATCAGATGCGATCAACCGGCGCTCTTTGAGTCGGAAGCGGCTGAAGGCCGAAACTAGTAATGGGGGTCGGCAACGTCCTATAGGACCCTGTCCGGCTTACTCAGCTTACTCAGCGCTTCTTTTGATGGCCCTCGTGTGGCTCTCCCTCCTCCTGCGCAGGACAGCTGAACAAACGCGACTGAGGCTGTATATTAATTGTATAAAACTCGATAACAATAATAAGCTGTTCTAACAATTCCTGGACCAAATATCTTAACAAACCGCGATCTCCTCGGGGCAGCACATATCCTCGTCCTGCGGAAGCTCGCCCTCATCCTCCTCGAATTGCGTACAACCCTCCGTGGTCTTCTCTAGCCTCTCATCACCCGCGAAGTTCAAAGATAGCTGGGCACGCCGTGCCCACGCCTCCAATATAACCTGTACTTTCGCCTTTTTGTTCTTCGCCGTACTCTTGGCTGGCATCTCCTTGTCGGTCTCTCGTATTTTGTCGATTTGCTCGTCGAGCTGGCGTACGGTGAGTTTCTCGAGCTGCGCCTCTGATGCTCCTTCAATAACTTGAACTCCCGCCAGCCGCTGCTCGTTCGCCTGGCGTTTCTCGAGAGTTCTTGCTTGGCGCTCTCGATTTATTTCCGCCCGCTTCATCGTCTCACTGTTAATTTCCGCGCAGATCCGCTGGTTTTCTCCGTTTCCATCGACTTCACGAGCCTTCCCCATCACGTACTTGTGGTCGCCCTCGGTGAAATGATCTTGAACAAATTGGTGAGTGCCGTTTTGAGTCCAGACCACCCGCCCGTTTCGTTGGTTGTCCGTCAATGCGAGCCGATTTCTGAGCTGTTGTCGAGCCCGCCCAGGTGCGCCTTCGCTAACGTCATTTGTCGCACTGTTAAACACGCAGGCCCGTTGCTCGACACTCGCCTGGGCAATGACGCCATCGGATGCGTATTCAGAAGTGAAGCGCTCCCAAGTTTCAAGCGCGCCTTGAAAGAATGCAACAAGTAGATCCTTTAGGTTGGGCAGTGTCTTGGCCATACTAGCGATGCAACAGACCACATCGGGGCGGTCCCACAATCTCCCGTCGAGTGTTCCGGTGTCGGAAGATTGGCCAGGATTGAGCAGTAAGTCTGGGTCATTGATTATGAGTCGGCATCGATTTTTGACCTCCTCGTGAAACTCCTGCAGGTCGAGCGCATTATAGTCGCCCCCTCGAACGTGTGCCATGTATGGAGACCCTATCGCCTGCGCATATAAGGCGAGTACAGCTAGTTCCGTGAGTGTCGCCGGATCATTGAGCGCGTCAAAAAGATTCTTCTCAATATTCGTGAACCCCGGGCTTGTTTTTGAGTCATGAACAAGGCCAAGGAACTTCAGATATATATCCCGGTTGACCAGTAGCTCGATTGCGGCAGCGCAATGCGACCCATATCGAGTATTACTGGTATCCGGAAACGACATTGAGTACCCGAAGCAGCTCTAAATCAAGGTATGTAATTTTAGCGACGCTTGCAGTGTACTTCTTACCGTACATACCTGAAAATAATATTTATACGTGTTTTGCTGACCCTTTTTGTCATCCTTATGGTTAAAGACTGCCCCGGCGAGACTCGTAAGCTTCACAGCACCCCAGGAATGATCTTGTCTTGTATGTGAGTTATCCCCTTCACCTCTCGGCGATGATTTTGACTCGAACTTGTTTAGGAGAGGTATTGGCGGTGTTAATCCCAGGTCAGCCCACGCCTTTGACATCGTTCGCACACCTCCTTTGACAGCGTTGAGCTCCTTGTGCATGCAACAACCGGTCCAGACAAAGAAGTCCGCCAAAGCTCTGTCCTCGGGCGTAAGTTTTTCCAAACATTTCTTCGCCCAGTGTCCGAGCCAGTGTTGACCAAGCGTTGTGCTTGATTTCGAGTTTCTGCTCAGCCGATAGGGATTACCATTCGCCAAGCGACTGGCGCGCCGCTTCAAGATGACCCGCAAGCAGCTGCGCTTGCTCCTCCCCTAATAGTCGTTCAAGGACTGCCTCGCCTCGTACCTCGCGATCACAGCCAATCGACCATCCACGGACATTATCAACAAGAAGCTTTTGGTCTGCCGCATGATCGGTGACCATTCCGCCGATTTTGGCTCCAAATATCCGACTGCTGACCTGTATGTTTTGACCCAATGGGCTGGGTTTGAGTAGCGGACAACACGATTCAACATGGTTTTGCCAGCCGCCCAGTTGTACCTGTGCTGTATGACTTGTAGCTTTGTGGACGCCCAGAGAGAGAAGGTTTGATGTTGTGTTGGCAGAATTAGGATTGGTAGTCGCATCGGGGGTAGTACTAGATGTATGCACTGGGATACGGATAAGCTTGGCTTCGTGCTGTATGTTTTTTATATTTGTTCCGTCTCCACATATAGAGAGATCTAACAGCATATAACTTAGTATTCTGATTCGACTTAATGTTGTAAATTAGTACTTACGTTCCGCCTCGCTGATTTCGTATGCAATCTGCATCTGCGCCTCGATCCAGCCCTCCAGTACAGCTCTAGAGACACTCCGAGCACTAACAGAGTCCAATAGCTTTAGTCCAAAAGCACTAGTAACATGTTTGATCATAGGCATAACTCGTTTGGTTGATACGCCTTCTGCAGCAAGTTGACGTAGTAGGTCACGAATGCATGGGAGGATAGTTCCAGATGAATATTTCAGTGCCATAGCAGAGTCTAGACTAGAAGAGGAAGTCGTGGGGACAGTTGTATCTGTGTTACACTCCCTAGCCCGACGTTTGCGTAATACATCGTGACTACGATTGAGAGTAATTTGTCGAGTCCGCAGTGCGCTAAGGTCGTATTTGGTGCTTTCCAATTCGGACAGCGCCTCATCGAGATCGTGGGCTATATGCATCTTGTTTCTGCAGGATGTCTCAAGCTGAGTGCATAGATCTAGTATATATCCATCCTTGGTAGCAACGGCAGTTTCTAGTTGGGCGTTGGAGCTATTGACCCGTTGGTATTCCAGTTCAAACCGGCTAAGATTATTTTGGCACATATCCAGCATGGACTTAAGCTCAGTGTGACGCTTGGATAACTCCATCTGAGTAGCCCGATGCCGAGACAATTCTGCTCGAGTAGCTTGAAGTTGTGATGCAAGGTTCGTAGCCTTCAATTTGGCGCGCTTTTCTCGCTGCCCAGAGTTCTTTAGCCCAAATCGCACATGTTTAAGCAGTTCATGCGTCGTCTGACATTCTTCCAGTTTTTTCGAGCACCGTGTAATTGTAGTGGCATCTTTGTCATCGACGCCAAGCGAGCCAGCCACCTGTTTCTGCTGGCTGGAGCGCAAAAGCTTTGCCGACAACGACGAAATGTGTGCATGTTGGGCTGGAGAACGAGTCTTCTTGACACGAGCATAAGATCGAGGCATGCAGAAGTCAATCTATAAGTGATCGAATTGGAAGAGAAGACACGAGGATACGGGCCATCACTAGCCTGCGTGACATAATCAGCCTTGATTGGTACATCTCCTCTCACAGCGATAGCAGCCTGAGAGCCACAAACCATGGCCGATAAGACTTTTAAGTACTTAGATATGTTCAAGTGTGTATACGACAGGTGCTGTGTGCTACGATTGAAATTTCATGACCTGGAAGCACGATTTCCGGCTAGTATTGGGCGATCGGGGGCTCGGGGTGGTACCATAATCATACAGCTCTTAGCTAGTACATCAAAATATGTGTATATCCAGTTGTAGCCCAAAATTCGAATGGGAGAGGTTGTATGCGTGCATCCACTTCCTGGGCTGTTGCCTCCTAGTAGCTGGGTGTGTCATCAGGGTTTTGTTTGGCCATCGAAGCCGGACAGCTGATGCTTACGTTTACTATGGGGCTGCCGACCCCCACTAGTAATAAGTACTACGGTTAGACAGTTTAGGTATGCCCGGACACGTTCTATTTGCAAGATCGACAGGTTATCTTCTCGAACAGGCATGATCCCGCATGCAAGGTACTCAGGGTCATCATCGAGGCTAAGATTTCAGCTCATGCAAGGACGTTCGGACGAATATATGCGACACAAACGAGGGCTGGGAGCAGCGTATCGGCAGCGCTAGGACGATCGAAAACCGGATATATACAGCGTAAATTCACCATAGCCCATCATCACTTTACTCCCCTCTCGACGTGCTGAAGGGACTTAGAGTTCTACACGCGAACTTTATCATGGTATGCTACACTCACAATCCCTCGGCTTATGACGCTGCCCTTGGCTCACACGTAAAATTGAATTAGCAGAAGGACTCCAGTCCTCCGATATAGCTACCAACTCAGCGGGGGTTACCTAGCCCCCGAGAGGTATGCTCTTTCGACGGTTTGACTCATAACCCCTATTTTGCGCGAACTGAGGGTATACCAACGCGAGTGATTGCGGAGGGGGCCCTTCTGCAGCAATGTACCGATTGTATTATATACTATCATATTCGATCCAATGAACTTTTTGAAACCAAACATTATAGTATTAGAATTAAGTAAAAATACTGCCGAATGCGGATGCTCTGTAGGATACAAAATGGGAATGATAGGGCGAAAAGTAGCATATACCATATATGGGCTTCATAGTTCTCAAATCCATTGGCCTGCCTGATCGTTCTGATTAATTAGGTAGTGTTCACCGTTACGACGATCCCCTATATGTTCTGCAAGACCACTACGAAGAACATGTTTACGCTACGAAACATCGATAGTGCACCCGTCGGAATGAAGGGTACTATGCCGTTTACGTACACTATAAGCGCTTATAAGCTTAGATAGCTGACGGCCCGAAGGGCCGATGCACACCTATGAGCATGGATTATAATAAAGTCGTACCACATGGCGGGTCAAATCATATACTTTGGTGTTAGAGTCATGCATGGCTGGATTTGCCGTACGTGTGGTGTCATGTCACCGTCGCGCGGCTGGGGCATGACTGCGCTACGCTATAATCTAATCTCACACAAGCCCATCCAAATGTCGATTTTTGACTCAAACGGATTTTGTTTTAGTTTGGCCGACTTCCTTGACCTTAACAGCGTCGATATTTCCTTGAGCCAAGGGAATATGATTTATTTCAGCTTCATACTAGGTAGCAGTTAAAGACCAAACCCTACATAATTAGACATCTTTTATTAACCCACAAGCTCCTGTGGTTCTTCTACTTTTTAACTACAAACGTACAAAAACTCCTATCTGAATAGAATGTTCATCTTATCTGTACGCAATTAGCCTTAAATTTTTGGGTAGCGTTCACTCATTATATAAACAGTGCAGATCGAATGCATTGGCTGTCTGATTGACTCGTCAAAAGGTGCAAATGTATACATAACACAGCGCGAAATCTCATGTCACAAACCCCAAAATTACCTCAAGACAGGCCTCGGAACCGCTCGCGAACAACCTCAAAGATATACGTGCCAAAAGTCCAAAAAATTCATCGAGTTTGGTTGCCCAGAGCGGTCAGGAAGAATGGAGTTATTAGCCTTAAAAACGGCTGTTTAAATAACAGGGCCCATAGCATCAAAAGTTTGAGCCGCTACCTGGTTTCTCATCTACTATAGCCGAAAAATGTAGATCAAAACGTGAAGAACTGATGACCCAATTGTGGGGTATCCTACTCACCCAGTGATATTGATCCCTTCACCATCCACCTAGAGACGTTTAGCACAATAATTTTCGAGTTCGCGCTGGTAGCTGATTGCCTCAAGCCGTTCGGGACTTTGTTCCGGCTGGTCAAGGTCCATTAAGTCTGTACTGGTCTGAGTGTCTCTCATGTTTTGGATGTACTTTTGTGAAGTATGGCTTGATTGCCAGCGCCGATGGGTTTGGTACTGCAGCGATGGCACCAGGCTTGACTGGGCTTGCTCTGGCATCGGCCGTGCCCAAGGTTGACTGAGGGGATTCTGGTTTCCATCCGCGATGGGAGCGGGAGGAGTCTATACATATTGAGAATGAGAGACGATTAACAGACAAAAGAGTAGGGTTGGCACTTACTTCACTCGGAACGGGTGCTTCCCAATTTGGCATAGATGAAGGCCGAAGGGTATTGGTAGGAATACACAACTGGGGATATGGACCAGAGTTATGAACTCTGGGAGTGGACTGCGAGATTTCAACATTGGACGGCTGACCAATATGGTATAAGTTACGGTCCAGGTTAACAGGAGCCTGCTGGCTGTGATTGTGAGCATGAGACTGCATGGCTCCAGGCAGCGTTCAGGATAGGGGAGAGTGTAACAACCAAGTGTGTTTGTGGGAGGGGGTGTGTTGAAGGAGCAGGATAAATTGTACTGCCCAGAGTCAACCATGCCACGCGCAATCAAAGCAGCGGCATTCACCGAAGTCTTGTCACAGGGTCCTGCACGCTACCCCTTTTTGAACGTGCTCCCTATTCGTATCTAGCTCCACGTGACGTGTTTCTGCGCTTTTGCATGTTCAAGCAGATGCATATTCAGTTCCGTGCGTTCAGTAGTTGCCAGGTCTATATTGCATGCGGACGCTGCAATAGTTATGTTCAGCTTAGCTTTCTCTCAGAGCATTGGCCGCCTCACAAAACTCCTTGGTCGCCTCTAGATCAGTTTGTGTTGGTGAATACCGAGCATAGCTCTTGTCCGAGGAACCGAGGACGCAGAGAGATCTGAGAAACCGCACGTGTCGGAGATTCGAGCACCGAAACTTGATAGGTAAAACTCTTGCGTCAGCTACGGGCCTACACAGCTTAAAGGTGCTGTAAACCGATGATTGCAAGGGCCAACTCCGAAAGCAAGGGGCGGTCGCGCACAAGTGCATATATCGTCATAGAAGTGGGGCAGACTCTGGGTCACGTGAAGCTTCCTTTTTTTTTCTTTTTTTTAATTACATATTCAACGAGCTACATGAACACGAGGTCAAACCGCTCGGAGAAAGAGAGAAAACAAGGGCCGCCACGTGAAGCTTCCCGGCATGCTCCCGCCCACAACTGTAACGACAACCCGGCATCCTTTTGCGGTGCGTCCGGCGGCGAGAATCGATACTTGAGTCTTGGTTAAACTGTCGACTACCCCAGCGTGCTAGTGAACGAGATCGACTATTTCTGGGGCCTATAGACCATTCTCGTAATCGCCAACGACGACCAGACACCTATCACACCTGACGACACAACCAGGCCTCTTGGCTCAACCAAACAGCATGCGGTTCCCGCTCTTCTTTTTGGCGCAGACCGGAGATCTCTTAGAAGCGAACGGGACGGATACTCCCCACCACCTGGGCGGGATCCGGACCGTCGACGTATATCAGGGCGAGGAAGTCTATGTAGCGCCGCGTTTCGTGGCGAGTTTGGACCTATCGGCAAAAAAGAGTCAGGCAGAGGAGCCTTGAAACGTTTCCAAGGTGAGTTCTTGTCCCTTCGATTCTTAACCTGTACGACGAGCTGATACTAATGAATTGTGATTCACTCATTCCAGTTAGTTAAAACCATAGAAGCAAATCGGGGATCAGGAGAACTGGGGGGCTTTGTCTCTAGTATGTACCGAGTGAAGCCCAGTGGCTTGCTTGGATACATTCGGGCTTGTTGCATCCGACAGAGACCAAAGATCTTGGTGTCGTGGGCATCAGTGATTAGTCTACGAGGGGGGCCAGCTCGTCGAGTCATCCAAAACTATAGGTTGGTGAGAGAATGGGCTCGAATGACCGAGGCTAAGACCGGGCTTGGGGCACTCTCCAAGCAATCAGGTGGAAACTGGCGACCGCAAGTCATGGATTGTCGATTGCGTCTGCTAGTACTCTTATTGCACGCTCCAGCTGCTTTGCTCCAGAGGCGTCTGCAGCGCAAGCGTTGCGACCCACTCGAAGGAGTCATCCACCTCAGTCATGGGTGGTATACTCCAGTACGTTTGCTCTCGTTCTCAAATACTTCAAATGGCGCTTGCTTACGTTTTCTATCGTTATCTGGGACTAAGGCTGAGCTGAATCCCATAGCAGCTTATCTTCATTAGTCGAACTACGCATCGCTGTGGTAGATTTTCGTTCACTGACGGATTTGGTGATTATTCGTCGACCCGGGATGTCAATCCTTCAGAGGACGCGGTGTTCTATCTAGGCAACTCACCATCAGCTTCATACGTTATTTTTCCCGTTCTTATTCTGAGAATGACAGATGCTTTGTTGTTCTTTGCGTTAGCCACGACCGAAAAGACCCAAATTTATCCTCCGAGGCGACGAACGAACAAACTAGCAAGGCTCTTTAGTTTAGGTTGCCACCCGTGCTAACGCCTCTTTTCGATTCTGCAGGTTAAACTTGCTACTCGAGGGCTTAGAAAATCGAGAGAATCGGGCCATTTCCGGACAGAGAGAGATGGACTACGGCGAGGGTGTCTCAACTCGGTGAGCGATCGTTCCAGTTCAGTGAGAACACATCACCTGAATTTATGAGATCGTGGTGGCTGAATTGACCTTTGTCGGGTTTGCGTATCGACGACTGGGATGGATTTGTGGAATATTGAAGACGGCGCGAGCTCCTACGACAGGTTCTGGTCGAATGGTTCACGCTCAGAAGAGACCAGCGGCGGGGGCATTTCAACCAACTGTGGCTCCTTTCGTGGGCCCGATTTGAACAGGATTCTATGTCAGGGTCATTACCCCCGCAATCTTAACTTCGTATGCCGTCAATCTTCCCCTCCATATCCACCCCAAGTCCCTTTTTACTTCATCCTCTTGCCTGCTTCATACACGACACACTCCAAACTGAATGGCGAAATTGTCAATTTATATATAGATTGATGTGCCCGTACCGAGCAGTGCACCTCGCTTGCTTGCCTACATGTGCCCTATAACTCTGAATCGTTGTGTACAACACATTACCCAAGACATTTGACTAGAGTCTGAACGAGTCCGAAGAATTAGGACTTTTTACAGATATGTATCTGACTGACAGCCCATCGTTGTTACTCTTGTGAGCGATGTCGGACGTTTTTTAAACTGCATTGAATCCGGACATACGAAAGGTAGAATCACTTGGAGGTTGCGTAGGCTTAGGAAACATTACACCTGGCGTTCACTTTGCATACGCCCTTTTGACTCTGCCTTGCTCGTCCCCTACGCTTCCTAATATCTGGGCTTGGGCTTACCCTGATAGTGCGCTCTTCTTGTATAGAACATGGTGTTAGTATCAATCTAGCTACTAGAGCTGAATAGACAACTCGATTTACACCGAACAGACTGGATCTCTAAGTAAACAGGCTTGTCATAGCCATGACATTAAATATATGCGTGCTATTATTGAAACTTAGGCTGTCTCTTTGCCTTGAGACTTATTTGGTCGACCGCCAACGTATGCGGCGGTCTTGTCTTAGCCAAACGTGGACTTCATTCCGGGGTCCCAGGAACGGATGACCAAGAAAGACCCTTGGACCCCTCATTTTTTGATGACAATTGTGGGGGGGGGAAGACCTTGGCAAGCAAGGTGATAAAATAAGTTGTAAAAGATTTTGTAGAGTAAGATTTTGACAATTTTTGGTACATATTGAGCGAGTACTAGTACAAATGATCAACGCAAACGCTACCGACGGGCATTTTTTTGGAGGGTTTAGTGCTCCTGTCACGAAATCGGCATCCTTCGAGTGTTGGGGCGATTCGTGGCTGGGAGGCTACAAAAATCCAGTAAAGAAAAGCATTCACAATAGTCATGACGTAAGCGGTTCGGGACCAAATAAATCCCGCCGGTGCAGAACGGGATCAAGACTCAACACATTGAGGGGAAACGGTGCGTATCACGAGTTCAAACCCCAGTTCATATCTTTTGTTATACTCAAAGCCTCAGATATCAAGTTTCTCTCTCGCTCAACGATTTGGCACAAGCCATTAGAGTCATCATTGTGAGTTACAAACAATTTCTCGAAAAGTGCCGTACGTTTATACAGAGAAACTCGGCAAGACGCACCGGTATTTGAGACCCACCATCCTCCCGAAATCTGTACTACTATCACTCAATCGGTCTTCCTTCATTTGTCCCCCGTCGCGTTCAGCCCAAACAACCACACCTAAATAAGTGGAGACTAACGGTTCGGGCGAACGTCCGCCGAGGACGAAGAATGGAGCAATAAGATCGTTGTTTCATGCTATATGTCTGCCTGACGAGGATCTCAAATGAATATCGTGAACAAATCCTACCGAAATATGACTTACGTCATAGCACAGATCTGCCAACGTACTCCGATAGTCAAGCTCAAGAAAAGTTGATGATGATGCCACAATGTTTGTAGCTCACAGCAGGCTGTCGACAGCACCTGACACACTGAAGAAATTAGGTCACAGGCTGAGAGACAAGCGATTAGCATAATCGCGCGCCTAGAACCGCACGATCCGACTCAGCTGGTGGGATTGATAGAGCTTACGTCGTCGGCCAGATGGCCCTCCCAGCGGCGGTGGCGGTTCGTTTCCGTACTTAGAGCTAATAAGACCGCTTGGGTCGGTGGGCAGTGTGGTTATACGAATTATAGTGGACGTTCGACGTCAGCAACCGGCAGCCGTTAGAGGATAGGAGACAGGCGAAGATCAGAGGTGTTTTAGCGGGAGGGATTTCCAGAAGAGCGGTGAATAGCGCGGGGAAGAGACGAATTAGATCAAGGTCGGGATGTGGGATGCGCGAGTTCGGCTGGTGGGATACGTGTTGTCCCAGGCGAGTCCAAGGTGATATGCCACGTGTTATAGTTATTTTCGTGCTGGATTGATGCGTACAGGCCGATAGGCATACGCGAACCGAAGAGACGAGTCGCGGCGGGCGGCAAGCAAGCGCGCGTGCCGCAAAACAGGCCTCGAAGGCGCGGATTTGTGCGCCACACGGTGCATAACCGGCACAGGCAGGATAGTTTAGTGAGGAAGGGGCAAGGATGGCAGCCGAAGTGATACCTCAAGCGGCTCGGCACCGCGAGGGTTTTTGTTCGAGGCGACAGCAGTTGTAGACTGTATCAGAATGCAATCAGCGGTCGCTCTAATCCACAAAGAACAGGTACTCACATGCATTACTGTTTGAATAATCAAGGGCCAACCATGCGGCTCGATATGACCAGGACTCGTGGCGCGCCGGATCGGGGCGTACCTGGCTTGTCTGAGCGCGTTCTCGACGGGCTGGGTGGTCGTGTGGCGGTTGATGAGGCTAGGTTGATCCGTTGGCGCGTGTTGGTGCGCGTTACTTCAGCCAAGGAACAATCGAGGGTGTCGGGAGGGCGAGCGCTAGGACGGGGACACGCGATCGCATTGTCAAATCCGCATAGGCCTGGGCGAGTTCGAACCAAGAACCGTGTGCTATGGTCATTTTCGCGCCGTGTGAGCAGGCGGGAATCGGGCTGCATACGCGGAACATAGAGGCGAGTTGAGGGGGCGTAAATGAACCGCGCGTGTCGCGTTTACAATCCATCCTTGCTCCCACAACAATCAAGCCGCAAACGAACGGATTCCGTGCGCTTAATGGTGCAAACTACGTGGGTGGGGCAACCGAGAGGAAAAACAGGTTACCACGGGTCGCGGGAGGAAGAAGTTGGGCGCGGGTGCCGGATTTGCACGCATATCGAGCGAGGGAGATATTCAACTTGCGTTACTCGTAGCGCGTCTGTATCTCCATGGCCTCGAGCAATCAAGACTCAAAGCTATATGAGACCCTACTATATCCTTAGTTAGCGTATAATCGACGGATTGGTTGTTTCGCTTACCGTTTTTAGTCCGGGCGACCGAGTTTGAACGCCGAGTGTAGGAAGCCGCGCTGGCGCAGCCACAGCGCACCGATGTCGGCTAAGAGCATCATATTCTCGATGGAGCTGAGCGCTATATCCGAAGTTAAGAGGGGGAGCGGGGATTGGCGAGGGTGGCGATGGCAATAATACTTCGAGCGGTCCAGCACCGCGAGGATTTCTGTTCGAGGGGCGAAATTGTAGACTACCGAGTTCGGGTCGTTGATTCCGTGTATCACGGCCGCATCAGCGGCGCAATCAAGATCGTGCGGTGAACCGTACTAGTGAACTGAAGCGTGGGTGACGGATTAGACCGCAGACCGCGCGTGTAGACAGAAAACTTGACACGCGCTGAGAGCAACGCCTGTATGTTTCCTATCACCTCGAGTTATCAAGGATTGAGGCGATACGGGACACGGTTACGTCCCTGGTTAGCGTACAACCCACGAATCGGTAGTGATGCTTACAATCTCGAGTCCAAGGGGGCGGGTTACGAGTAAAGCAGCGCTGGCGCAGCCTGAACACCAATTACGGTTGAAGCACCAGCTATTCTGGACAACGCCAAGCGCTACAAATAGAGGCAGGAGGGGAAGAGGCCGAGGGGGTGCCGAGAGAACCCATCGAAATGATACCTCGAGCGGTCTGGTACCGCGAGGGTTTTTGTTCGAGTCTGAGTGAGCTGGCGCCTGAGAGTCATGACTGGCCGAATAGATATTGACGACCCGCTTTGGCCTCTGATTGGTACATATTGTGTGGACGTGTGATGCAGGACTAACCTGCAATGACATACGAGCCCGTACGGAAACCGGGCTGACAGCAGTCTAGCGCAGTGTATTGGTTGTCTGAGGATGCCGACCAAGTTAGGGGTGTGATAAATTGAGGACGGGCGGATGGATGATGACGGCGGTGACCTATCAATAAGTGGAACGGTGAGAGACTGAGTATCGTGCCGACATTCTTAGCCGTCTTATCGTCACTAGGGGTAATAACGAGGAGCGTCTCCAGATTACCCAAATAGTCGACAGTATGTTGCAGGATCGCGTATTAGTTGTCGCTGCTAAGCCAACAGTGAAGGATGTCGAGCTGTACTATCCGAATCGACAGTGACGTCGCTGGGAGTAAGCTTTGTGATGACCACTGCAAACCGCCACAAACACCAGGCACATAACCGCCCAGGCACTGCACTTCTTGACCATGACCACTTGGTGGCTAATTCAGTGCCCGATTCGACCCGGCAAATGCCAATGACCTAAACGGACCAAAATTACCGTTGTCCTCAATCCCCCCTTGATACCAAGTTTGTTTGAGCTCCCAGATGTTGATATTATCAACTGGCAAGTCTTGCCGGTGCTGTTCCACAAGCGTCTTGTGCTCACTGCTTTTCACTTTTCTAGGATCACATTTGCTCCGCGGGTCACAGACCTTTTGGTCGCACGAAGAACCATGGATCTTGCGGACTCTCAAATCCTCGTTTATAATGGATATAACTCAAGTCCCAATTCGACCTGACTAGTTCAGCGTTAGACTTCCGCCATCGACGCGACTGGAATAGCTTTTGCACTTCCTGCTTGTCCGCCATGTCGAACTTGCTTCACCGAAAAAGTCTGACCGGCCGATCCAGATCCCCATGCATTGCGACACGCTCTCAACGATAAGCCTTGTGAACCTTGCTGCTGACCTGAACCGCCTCTTCGTGATAACGTGCCGCCGAGACCCGCTATCAACCCGCCGTCTATCGAGAACTTGCGGTCGAAGCGACCATGACCACATCTTACGGGATCGCACCTTCTTCCTCGTCAATCTGATTGAGTTCGGGACTCTGCCCACCATTTGATCCACCCGATCCACGTCCTCCCAAAGCTCAAGGCCGCCCTCCCGAAGATCACTCTTGCTTGAACACTCCAACACGTTCAAATTCTTGCCCCCTCAACGGGCGGTGATTACTGGGTCCAAACCTTCGCCGTGATCCAAATGATTGCGACACACACCAACTCTGGACGTAGTATCGACGCGAAACACTAACATAAACCGGTATCGCCGCCGGGAGGGACGTCCAGCTTTACTGTTTACATTCTGGTCATCTAACCTGGTACGTCGGATCGTTGCTCCGGGCACGTTTTTGTGTTGATCGCTAGTATCTACAATTACTGCCTGGTCTCTTAGGTCCTTCGACGCTCCATGAGGGAGGAATACAAACATACTTTTACCTACTTTAGTGCGGTAATCTATCATACCGATTTGGTAAAGTCGTTCTCCATTGTGAGTGATGTTTCAGGATCCTTCGTTCTCGATCCTCATTTTAAGGCTTTTCTGGGTAGAAATATAGTCTGTGACAACAACTTCATCCCTCGGCTTGTGGTTCTCAAGTAACCTTGGACCGAATTGTCAACCGGCACCCGCTCAGGTGTGGTTGTCTATGCGACCAAATGAGGCAGGAGCGAGTACAAGTAGTTAAGAGAGACCGCAAGGTTCTGGAAGGACCATCTTTAGCGACAGGTCGTAATGGCTCTCCCCTTTATTGACATGTATTAATCTCTCCAAGCCAATAATCATAACAGACGAGAATGATCATTGCAACCCATTGGTGGAACACTTCGAAGGGTTAAACGGGAGGGAATACTGTGCGGACTGGAACTTGGACTTCGAGCAGGCTACAAGATAGAAACTTAAACCTAAACTTATGACGCAATCGATCTCACATTGCAAAGACCCGATACTTTGATCCCGATGAAAAAGTTTTGATCCCGCTCTGTATTAGTAGGATTGATTTGATCTCACTTTGATTGCGTCATAATCATGATGAGCAGTTATTATGACCCTCGCAGCCTCAAGCTATCCTACCCGGAGCTTCAACCTCATGGAACATCTACTATTAACGTTTGTGTCGATCGCTCACACTCGCTCGATGTGTATCACAACTATCCAATGATTCATTCCTCGCAATAAGATTTACAGTCCCCTAGCCCCGCCGGACTTCACCCCGAGTTTATCAAGGGCAAGACGGGAAGAAAAGGGAGAGAAAAGGTGTCGAATAGTATTAACCAGCAAAATAAATACATTATATATACCTTCTCGGAAAGTAACAAGTGAGGCAAGAGCCGGCGCCGGATGTCGGGGCGTGTTTGTAGCTTGTTGGGACTATTCGCTTCCTTGTCGCGCCTTGTATAACCATATCCGGGTCATGTATAGTACTTTTTGATTAGCAGTTGTCTATATATGGATACATTGATTCGCGTTGATCCTTCGACGCCGCATCTGGTAGTACAGCACCAGTCCAAGTGACCAACGCATACAGCGTCATCGGGCACTCTCAATGCCGAGCTGGTGAGCTCACGCTTCCCGCGCCTACCCGTGTACTCGCCTGCCTTTGCCTTCCACCACCCACTTTTCCGCCTCATCGTGTCCGACCAAACGCCCCCAAAAAAGAAACAGAGAACTGACCCTGCTCACCCACTTCGAGCTTTGGCTGGGGTAATTGCCGGTATGCGCGTAGGTTACGTGCGTTCGCGGAGCGTTCTGGGTGTCGCATCTGGCATCCTTGTCAGTCCTGTCCAGCCAGTGTAAGTTATAAGGTATGCACGTTGTTCGAAACTTCCCATGTTTTATTGAGTTGTTTAGGTATCATCAGTGTATCCTATGCCTGTGCAAACGGCTTGTAAGTAAGCACCGGATGCGCCTGTTCCAAGCATGAAAGCAGTGCTCTTAGCTCGTAATTTTAAACACTGTAAGTTCATTCGCACAGTTCACGCGATATGTGCTTGCCTTCTGATACCCACCGTGCCGAAATCTGATATGCAAGGATCAAATGTAATGAATCCGACGAATGGGGTGAGGGTGGTAAGTATAGATTATTTTGATAGTCGGTGGCATGACTCACCTTCAAATGGAAAGCCGAGCGCCCGTGGCAAAAACCCTCAATGAATCCGGGCTCGACCGCAAGCGTTTTGAAGCCTTAGTCGACCTCGTCTAAATATCTGAACCGGGATAACAGGTCTTTCAGCATCGTGCGGGAGCTTGCGTTATTTGTAAACAAGGGAGAACACTTAGCTAATAAAATGTGGCACTTATTGTTAACTCCCGGTCGCGTTTGATGTTAGCTTCAAGGCTGGGAAGCAAATAGCCGGTAATTAGTTATTAAGTTTTAAAATTATGTTGTTGGCGTACTGGCCATGAAGCTTAAGGAGCGGGGGGTGAAGTGTTTGGGACGAGGGTCAGCCGCAGATGGGGGTAGAAGCACCCAAATGAGCAACGTACCTCGCGTCCACGTATCAGCAGCTGCGCCACTGTGTTGCCACAGGGTCCCGAAGACAATAAGTTCATCCAGCAGAACAAACCGAACCCCCACGAGTAACTGATCAAAACTGCAGAGGACCCAGAGTTGATCCCACCCCCTCGCGCGTCTGCTCCTGCTCGGCTTTGACCATTCCCCGCTTGCGCTCGAGCTCCAACCCCGATCTTGGCTCTAGCCCCACTCTGGCTGCCGATCCTATTCCCCTTGCCACTTCAGCTCGAGCTTGAACCAAAGCCCGAACGGAACCGACAACCTTTCCTCGCCTCTCGAGCTCGAACCGAGCCTAAACTGGCTTTGGCGGCTACACGGAGCAAGAAGTAGTCAAAGAAGGCGATCGAGGTGGAAGAGCAGGGACAGTAGAGGCACAAAAATGGCGGATGTGGCAAAGGTGAGGGAGGGAGCAATGAATGCGGTGCTGAAACCAAAGAGAAGGGCGGAGGGAAAGGGAAGAAGAGAAAGAATACTTCGACGCTGGAGGTCTAGACACCCGCCAATCCCCTATCACCCGCCCATGTTTCATCTCAAGTGATCTGGATCCCGCCAACCAAGACCACTGTCCGCGCCCTCATCCCTGCCATCCCTGCCATCCCCGCTGCCTTTGTCAGGCTCACCGTCCTTGCAACCCCCGCATCCCCACCATCCACCTCCACTCCATCACCTTCGCTGAGACTGGCTTCCCTGTGTAATCGGAGTGGGGACGATTGAGCAATCTCCTGGTGCAGGCGGGTCGCCCTCGTGTCTGAGGGTGTGGTAGACCCACAGCGCGAGACCAAGGAATGGTTTGCGACGCAAGTCAGGCGCAGAAAGCTAAACGCAAGCAGGTTGAGCTTTCATAAGAGCATCACGGTGAAGCAAACCTACTTGACTTTAGATGCAGAACGCGATCGAGACCGAGACCGAGGAGTCGGAAATCCAGAGTGAGAAGCCTGTAACCGAAACTGAGAGTGCCCACGAGCTCGCATTTAAAGGAGTAGATTTGAACGGCAGGTCAAAGTTGCTCGATTTTTTTGCGCTGATTTTGATTGGTTGTGGGCAGAATTAGACCAGAAGAAGGGGGCGGGCTTGGGGGCGGGTTGGGGTCGCGAGTCAGAATGTTAGCCGTGACACCGCTGACGTTTATTCATTGTCGACATGCGGCCTTCAGTTTCCGTTACGTAGCATCTATTGTATTCACTAGTCTGTAGGCCTAGAGTCGAATCGAGAATAGAAGGAATCGATTTTTTGGTCTAAGATATGCTTTAATTTCGCTTCAAACTTGCTTGATTTATTTGTACTTACCTTTCGAGTGGTTTCAAGTGATTTTTATGAACCTCTCTTTACAGGGAGGAGTGCGGGAGGGGGAACAGGCGGATATGGGCTCGGCGCGGTGGTGGTTAAGTTCAAACTGCGCGACTTGGACGCGTCTTCGATCAGCGATTAATTGGAAATTTGACCGATGATCGCCCTGGTGATCGATTGACCGTTTTAGGGCTAAACTGACCCTTGTCGGACCAAGTCTCATTGTCGTTTGAGCCAAGATCACGAGCATATCTTATATATGGCTCATCTACTACGTGTTCTTTGCTATCCTTTTGCTTGGACTGTGCTCGTTTCTCACATACCCCACCGTCCAGCCCCTTACAAAACTGGGGTGAAGTCCGGTGCCCTTCTTCCCCCATCCCAGTTGACAAGCTCGGCCCTGAAGTCACTTGCGAAGGGCAAATGGACAAGGCGAGAAGAGGGTTGGGGTGAATATCGAGGGAAATAATGACAAAGGTATACGAAATAAGATGTAGGAGGCGATGACCGAGAACCCGAAAGAAGCCGCTGCCGTTCAAAACGCATGGACGGAAACAGCCGTTCGTATCCCCGGAACAATAGACCTGCTATACGTTTATCCCCTTCCCGGTAAGCAGAACTACCCAACCATCCATAAAAGCGCCCAGAGTGGACCGGACCATTTATTGAGTCAAGGTGGTGACTCGCAGGAGTTGTAGTCGTAACAGAAGTGTATTAATAATCGGGTTCGCAGTCGACAACGAGTCTGTGATTCCGAGAATGAGAGCACTAAAATAACACTAAAATCTGATCAAAACTCACCTCGGAGGGACGAAATCTCTAGCCACATGCTTCGATCACGCCTCAATTGCACCAACAGTCTCCCGATCAAGAGTCAGGAATCAGCCTCCTCACGAACCGATACGCGATGACTTAGTGTAGAACTGATTGTTTGGGTAGATAAGCCGGACGAGACACGGATTGCTTGAGGATTCGGCGAGTAGAAACGCTGGACGGGAACGGAGCTCGGATTATGGCGCTGTCCTAAATGATGATTGAACGTAAGCATGAGACACCTAGAGTTGCGGTGGATGGGATAGAACGCACCCAAATATACTTTCTGCTGTGTAAACCGGTCGAGCCTATGTGCCCGTGTATGTCAGGAGGCACTAAATTGTGCCTGGTAGGCTTCCTAAGCATGAGAGGCGAAGTCCATCAGACGGGGTCCAGCGCGTTTGAATAACAGTCTACAGCCCAAGAGAAGCCGGTATCCACCCAATCACTAGGCAAAATCTAAAAGACACGTCTTCGAAATCCAGCATCTGAGTCTAGTGTTTCGCCAGTATTCCGTTGTCCAGAGTCGGACGTGGTAAACAAGTTGCTTGCGGATCAGCCGCTGCGACAACTCTGCCAGCCGTGATACGTAAATCGTTTGTTTCTGAATGGAGGGCGAAAATTTGACCGAACGAGGCTTCTCTCGTTCGAACGCTGTGTTGTAGTGAACGGCGATTATCGGTCATTCCCAAGTGCTAATCCGGCGTTCGAGTTTCACTGGCAGAACAAACCAACCACAATGGATCAGCCTCGATTCACTGAAACAGCTCCAAATATGAAGGGAAGCAACCATCGCTTATAAATGGGCTAGATGCCAAACCAATACTCCTTTTACCAACGCCAAAATTGCGACCAAACGAGGCACGACACGACTCCCTTGCTCTATCTAGTATGAGCCGAAACCCATTCCGATCCGGTCGAGCCTCAGACAGTTCAGAGTATGTATCAAGCCGGCTTCTAGTAGTTCCCCTATGTAGACGAGCGTGGCCCGGCGATAGACGAATTATCTCGCTCGGGTCAACCCGCAGCTCAATGTATTGCTCGGGAGACCGCATCGTGTGAATATTTTAAGAACGAATGGCCAAAAGCATCGGAAGCGGACGTTAACAAAGAGAAAGCTCTTGGGTTGTAACAGGAGGCCGACATGAAGAGGAAAGCTTAGACAGGGCGAGGGATGGCGGGTTGTTAGTTGTGGTCGTGCGTGTTGTATTACAGTGGAAGCCTGAAGCCTGAAGCTGTTGCCTTTGGTCACGTGCCAGGCCAGGTTTGGTCAGGAGACGGCCTGTCGTGCGCAGAGACCTCAAGTCTATGTCTCTTGCCCTCAGTGTCAACGCGACACAGACCATGCGGTGGTAACATACTGCGTTTGCCCCGCCGGTCGACCACAGAACTTGTCACATCCGACGCATACATTCACCATCCCTGGCTGATTAGTAGTTCACGAGTCTGACTCATGTTCGGCCATGCCGTGGTGTAGTCAAGGCGACCCCAAATGGGTCTTCCGAGGTGAACACGACCCTTTCATGAGTCACTGGCTACTACTATCCGAGGCACACTTTCGCGTCGTGTTGCTCACCTTTGATACATTCCGCGACCAATGATGATGCTGCGCTGGAAAGAATATAATCATGATTGAGGGAAAGTATAACCTCATACTACGAGCACCGTGTAATGTGTACTGGTAGGCTCGTCCCTACAATAAGGAGACTCTTGGGGTAGGGTGCGAGGCAATGAGAAAAATGGGGAAATAACATACGACGGACTCAGGCTAGTGGAATGGGTGAGAGAATATGTTAGCTGTTGACCTTCGTGACTGCCCTCCATTGATCCACCTTGTGTATGCTGAGACTGGAGGGGATTATGTGAGATTGCAACCTTCGACACTCTTGCTGCCATATGTGCAATGTAGTCACGATAACGGTTCCATATCGCTGCGAGCGAAAATGCTGGAGGATTCTGGTCTGCTTCACAGTATCAACCAGCCATAGACGGGAGCATAACAATCTTGGCAAGAGTTTTCAAGATGGACTAACGGCCAGTATAGCTGAGTATGAATACAAGGTTCGTGACAATCCTTGAACGGCTTAATTTGATGGTGCTAGGCAGTTCCATCAAAATGGGACATATAGATTCATGTCTTTGAAATAATTTCAAAATCATCGAGCACGACTCATCAGTACGGCCAACTTGAACATGTTAGCAAATTAGTTTGTAACCACCCCCGAGGTTTCAAGTCTCAGCTTCCTTATCCCACGGCTTGCACGGCTTGGTAAGTAAAGTTCTTACCAAGTCCTAGGGAACGGAGAGCAATGCTGAGGGCGACTTTACTCTGGCGCACCCCCTCAACTTCCACTCACTCGCAACCCCGATGTGACCACAGGACAGTCTTTGTAGTCTGGAACTGGTCTAAAACACACTTAAATTTTCGTTTGCGGTTGGGTCATATATCCGTGGGCGTCTGCAAAAGCTAATTTTCTCAATGAGAAAATTGCTTGTGGTGGGTATTCGTTTAGAGTCGCAGCGCACTCGGCAGCTCGTGACTTGTGCTCACGGACACCCGCTGACCATTTGATGCGTGAGGCTCATGAGAGACCCAGTGGCTCATGAGCCCTATGAGTGTTTCTATGTGGCCCATGAGCCTCATGAGTCTGTATCAGGTTGCTCATTTAGGCTCCAATGCTCGATACGAGGGCACATCAGCCTCACGCAGGAATGTAATTCACACAGTTAATAAAATACCGAGACATGTGTCGTCCGCACGAGTAGAACAACAACAAAGTTAGATGTATATTATCACGCAAAGTACATTGGGGTGGTACAACAAATGATAGCCGTAAAGATGTGAATTTACATGACGCAAGAACGGGTGTTAAGCTCCCGGGGAGCGGAAAGGTTCGCTATCCATCAGAAAGCACTTTTCGTATCTGAGCTATCGATAGCTGGCGTACAATCGAAGGAATAATATGTGGTTAATAAGACGCTCGTGAACGATTCATCCTTTTTCCCCAGTGGAAGATTTGTCTCACACTCTCGCCTCAGATCGTCCGAATTTCAGACTCCGTGGCAGGTAAGAGTCAAAGCTCAACTTCTAGGTTGAATAGGTGGATATATGCACTGGATTTTGGGCTCCGGGTTGTAGAGAGGGCGTATGGACCAAAAATCAAGAGTGGGAAAAACTCCGAGTCATGAAAATCCACAAACGAATATCCCACTGTTAGAACTTTTTTGAAGTTAGATTTTCCGTGGTAGTCACTATTAATACGCAGGCTCTGTGGAATTTCATTTTGCCTACGCTTGTGTATCGGACCTCGGTTAGTTAAGCCCGCCCGTTCCAGCTCTAAACCCTTACTCGTTCTAGCACACCAACCTTTTACCTTTGATACCTCAAATCAAGCATGACTGGATGTGTTGATATAGCCTCGACCCCCAGATGATGCTTGTTTTGGCCTCTTCCCTCCCCACCGGATCGGCGGTTCTGGGTGAGAACGACGTGACCGAGTCTACATATGGAGAGGATTGTTGTCAACTCAGAGCCGGTACCATCTCAGCCAAAGCCCGCAAAGAGCGGCGCTGCCCTCGCCCTGACTGTCCTTTTACTGGGCGAAACGACTCACAAAACCGGTAAGTCTACATGAACCACAAACTACGCTACTGTCTGGCTAGACATCCCCGTAGCCGCGTCAAATTATGGGTAAGTTCTCCTCGTCATAATGATTCTGATCCGCATGCATCGCCCGCCGGCTGTCTCACCATCCAATTGATCGACCTAGAACTCGCCCGCACCCCTAATCGTCGTACTGTCGCGCCTGGCCTGCCTGCATATACAATCAAACCCATCACTTCAGCAACTCTGGATACGAGCAACGCCAATCCTGATTTATTGTTGTCCCTTCGCTCGATCTCTCACCTGAGCCAGTACCCTATATTTGTAGATTTTCTCTTTATATTACTTGTTTTGTCATTAGTTATTGGCTGCTTCGGCAACGTCGTTATTTCCTTTTTCTTCGTGCATTATGATCCTATTCTCTCCTGTTCTCTCTCTCTGACTCCGACGTCAATACATAACGCCTTCATTCGACCATAATTATCAATCTAAGAAAGTAAAAAAGTCTGGGCCAAACCTTCGTGATCTCATGGACTGTCTGCTCCTCAAACCCCCAACTCTATGTCTTATATCTGTCACTACCGGAGCCATAGGGTGTTAGTAACATCATACAAGACTTTTTTCCGAATAAGCATATCATTTTACCTACAAGCGGCCGATAACAGATTTCATAGTGTGATCGTGACACGTAGCGTTTGGGGAAGTCCTAAACCCTAACCCCTCCCTCGTTTGCACCTACACACCCAACCAAACGACCTACTCCCTGGATCTTAATCTACAGCTCGAAGTGGAGGACAATTCTTGCGACCCCTTTGACGTTCCGAGTCTATTAATTGGATAAATGCGACACTGGAAGGGATTCGAGCTGCCAATGAAGCTTGTGAGCCCTCATAACGCCCCGAGGTCAGATCCATCTTTTGCGTCCGCTCCGGAGCTCGACCCAACATTCGAGCCCAATCAAGGTGCAAAGCTCCCTCTATAACCTTGCTAAAACGACATTGAGGATCAACATCACAAGAGTCGGCACGGGCGCGCATTCGACGCCTGTCGGGTATCGACCGTTTGACACGTGGAAGAAGCTGGAGTAGCCTGCAAGCGCGAAATAGCAGAATTGAGAGGGGGCGGAAATAAACGACGTTAGTGATGGCTGGAGCGGAGAGAAAGGACAACATGTTTTCTATAGTGCTGACTATACGATTTTATGCCGCCCGATTAGAAAGATCATCAGGAGCAAAGGACTGGTTAAAATCACATGACTGTTAGCTCAAGTCACCACAAATTATTGTATCAATTGGATACCGCCGTAATAAAGCCCATTAGAGCGCCTGTTTCCAGTTATCTAGGCGGAGAACTGCAGATCGGTTCCACAAGGTGAAACCCCGTGTTTTAGAGTATTTCATGTCCAAACCCACTTCACTTCGCTCCTCGTCCAGGCCCGGAGTAAATGCGTTGCCGTCTCATTGAAATGGTGGAAACGGAGGTGCGTAAACGAGGATTGAGTTGAATCACTGAAAGATAGAGCTGGATTGCCCTGTCAAAGAACCGTGAGTCTCGAGTTAAATCACAATAACCTGCTCGAATTAAACAGTTTTTCTGATAATTGTTACCTAGTGATTCTGTCCTACTAATTGGAATCATCGCTTTGGATACCCTGGAGTTGTCACCTGTTTCGCGGTGGGACCTCAGCCAGGTCTTCCCTCTTCGTTCTTACTGGGTAGCTTACACGGCAGCCACTGGCCACATCATGCGATTATGTAATCACCCTCTGCATGTTGAGCCAGTCTGACGGTGGACTCCTAGACCGAGCATAATGTCATATTCAGTAAGCGAGGATCTGCGACAATAGAGATGTGTCGAGCAATACTCGTAACATATCAATTTATTTATTTATTTTTGGCACTTCGTACTACGTACAGAGGATAAGCCTCGAGTAGCGTTGCATGCTGGATGTGTGGGAGACTCGAAACGCAACGGTTGATCCTGTCGGAAAATTAACAAATTAGTATACCGACCCACCTAATTATCGGCCAAGCTTGGCACCTAGGCTCCGATTCGTGACTACCAACCCCGTCGTAGAAGTCATCGTCGTCCTTCGGAATCTATGCCGTCTTGATATTCCCAGCGCGTGCCCCAGCTGCTTGCGCAAACCCCGCGCAGATCTTTTGCTCCTGCTTGTCCTCGGTCGTATCCTCCCCCTTTCTTGCTCTCCGCCTCCTCCTTGCGTTCAACTCGGCCTGAACAACCTCTCGCGACGGAGGCGCCCTCAATCCGTCCTTTGCACACATCGCCGCCCAGTCCCAGACAGGACGGGTGTGGCGGCGCTCCTCAATTTGCTGGCGAGACAACCTAGTCTTGCCAACCACGTGCTGTTCGATCGGGTGCTTTAGCTCGATGCCTGCCAAACGAGGTTTCGTGCTTGACAATCCGTCCGTCTCAGAACGCCGGCGAGTTAATTGTCATCTAATTAGCCGAAGTCGTAGAGCTCTGAGAGTGAAATGGGAGACGCACCATTCCTCGGGCAGGATGTCTTGGACAATCCCGTCTCGTCTACCCCAGAGCTCAACACGCTCCATGTACGCCTCAGAGTCCTCAGACCTATCCGTCATGGGACGAAAGACCGGGATCCCGCGTCTCATCCGAGGATCCTCGGCCGTGCCGAGCAACTGCTCGATCTAGGGAGGAACATAGAACGGTGCAGGTTATGCAAGTCTTAGGAATCGAACGAAGAGGGCAGCCGATTGGTTCGATGACTCAGAAGGATCAAAAAGTTGCACGTCGGCCGAAAGAACTGGACGAGGGAACGCGTACTCGAGCACGGTTGTCGTTGTGGTAGATGTCAGGATCGGTACAAGCTTGAGAGCCGAGCTTAGTCACCACGGCTAACTGAGCCGGAGTGGCCGATCAATCATTTTGAGCATGTGGCTATCCAGCGTCGCCACTTGTAAACACCACCACGACTCGCCCGGTTTGCTTCGTCGTCCATCATTCCGATATGACCCGAAGCCGCAAAATCTTTGGGCCTGAGTCAAGGAACCTATATCTCGGTTACACGAATCACGAATCAAAATCTTTAACCACTCTTGCCTCCCCTGCCGGTGTACACTTACCTCGTTTGATCTGAAGACCTCGAGACAATCTCATATGTTGGGGGCAGAGCCGCTCAGATACTGTACTAAGTATGTGCGTTTCGCGTTCTCCTCTTCATGTGTATGTATATTGATGGTAAATAGTACCAAGCGTGTTCGAAGAGGTCCAATGCACGGGTTTGGTGTCCACAGTACAACGTCTCGATTTTATTACGGTGTATAACTAAGCAATTTACGGACTCGAATTGACTGACTAGTAAATGTACGACATGTACATCTGTCGCGTCTGATTGCTCATCGTGTATGCGTACACGTATGATAACACATAGTACATGTTCTCGTATGTTGTGACATTTTGCGTATATATACTCACTCTGTAGAAGCCGATAATTCCAGGTCATCAATACCTTACTTACGAGTCTGGCAGCTCAACCTAACCCAGAAGCTAAGTAACTTAGGATATCTGTTGTATTGACACGGATATTCTATAGATTTGTTTCTTCAGATATATGAGATGATATAAGACATGATAGATGCAAACGTACACGTTCGGCTCATGAATTGATCGCAACAACTTCGAGTCACAAACCGAAGATATAACTATTCGGATCGGAATTCATTAGGTCTCAGCGGCATAAAATGCTTAGCTTACTGCTCGCCCATTTGGCGATGATCAAATCGTAGGTACAGTGTACCATACCCGCCGGGTTATCAGTATAGATCCCATGTCATCCACGAGCCTACTTGCAGTTTTGTCTTATACGAGCCTACACGTGGACGGTTATATTTGTCGTCACCATAGTCTTACTGTAGCTACTAGCTGTAACCGATTTCTGCATTCCCCAGGGAGGCTGCAATCGGTTTCAGCCGGTTGTGGCGGGGCCAAATATTTGCCAAAATTGGTTATAACCCTGGTGTTTTTTTTTTCCTGACGATTAGTCACTTACCTCATTGCACCACGTCTTCTTTCCTTGTCTTCGTCTCCCCTAGAACTAATCCCCAATAATGTCCGCATCTCCCCATCCGGAAATGCCAGTGCGACTGAAGAGGATCCTTCGGTTCGACCCTGGGAGAATTTATCCGGGGCCTACGATGTATCGGCAGCGTAAGGCACTCAAGCGCTATCTCGGTCAAATGGGAATTCAACACAGTAACCGGAATGTAAGCTCAAAGTGGATCTTTTATTTTGGTTCTCAGCTCAAGAGCTGTAGGGCACGGATCTTTTAGAACTCTTGAGGCGAGGGGTTGTGGAAATGGATCGACTTGGTATTGAACTGTGGTTCCAGCCGGAAGGAACAGATGGCCTGAAGGATGAGGACATACCGGTTACGCGAGTGTCAGACGAAGTTTTACAAGTTTTGAGAAGCTCACGAAATATGCGTCCATATCGTATGAAGAACAAGTCTATCCTGGCGACTGCTCTAAAAAATAAGGGTAGGAGTGGGTTGCTGCTCCGTCTGGTTTGTGCTGACTCGCTCTTTTGCCCAGTTATTGTTCCAGGCTTTTATTTAGAACAATTCATGGGCCAATCCCGCCCCCCTAAGATTAAAGATGGGGGTCCGTTCGTCCCAGGCGCTCCTGAGATTGTACTGAAACGCCGGGATGGCCCCCGAGCAGTGGTGTCTGAGGATATGTATATTTTGATAATCTATTGCCCAGAATATCTCGAGGCAGAGAGCCAGGTATGCCTTCTAGGACTTCTAAGTCTTTGGCTCACCTATCTATCTATAGATTCTCATGCGAGAAACGTTGGAGGATTTTACCAACTTGGTTCCTCCAAAGCCGGATACCCGGTCTGGAGACCGGCGTGCTCAAGTCCTTCCACACCTCAATACTCCAGACTCCGTGAGGGGTAAAACTCCCGCTAAGCGAGTGGAGAAAGACTGGGCCGAGTACTTGGGTGAACCCGCCCCCGATTCCGTGGCCGAAGAGGAAGAAGAGCCGTGGAAGGCCCCTTATCCCAACTCCCACCCCCTTTCCGATCCTCCGGAGCTGGATAAAATGGATCCAGCCTCTCTTCACCACTGCATCAACTGGATCGCACGTGGCCAACAGGGAGTAAGTTCCTTCATTTTATTTCATTTTCCCTATATATATGTATTTTATCGGGCATTAATATTTGATTCTACAGAAGAAACCTCCAGTGGTATCAACCGAGCTCCGAGCCGCTTTGAAAAACGAGGAGTCCACCGCTGCTTTCATTGCTCTTCACCTCGGCAAGTTTTTGACCGATCAATGCTTAAACGATCTAGTCCGGCTGTTTCACCCCACCTTCTATCGTCTCCTATGTCAACTTCGAGACAAACTGTTCAATGCCGACAATCCTCCCCCCGTTTCATGGGATGTTTGGTCGTCAATATTCACTTTCCAATCTATTGGATTCAATCGCCAGACACGGATGCATCGTGATGCCGCTGGGATGCACGGGGGGCTGGATGTTTTGTTTTTGTTAGGAGACCATCGCGGAGGACGTATGAAGTGGCAGGACCTCAATGTCAAAGCGGAATGGTTGCCAGGTGACCTATGTGCCTTTGACGGAAAGGTGTTCTCTCATGGAATTGAGAATTGGGTTGGTAACAAGCGGTATTGTTTCATTTATTTTGTTCATCGCAATGTGTTTAAACATTTCGGCCTTCCTGATTCCTGTTGCTTCCCTTCCGTAGCTGAGCTTGAGGTTACTCTGGGTATGCGTGATGATTCTGATGCTATGGATGAGTCTGCTTAGTTTGTAAATGTGGTATCGAATGTAGTAGTATCTAACATTCAGCCTCAATCAAACCATGTATTCGGAAATGCGTAACCCATACACCTTGTCACCGGACACCGCTCCCAGCCAGCTCTCTTGCCCAATGCATCAATGTAGCTCGCAGACCACGAATTCATGTCCCTTTGCGCAGTGGCAAGAGCGAGTTATTGTTAACAAGTATTTCAAAAAGTTACGTACCGGTTGATGTACACCAGCCTACACGTTGTTCGTTCCCGTATAAACCTTGAAACCAGGCGTATATGCAAACCTGCTGGGATGATTCACGTGACCCAGAGTGTCCTCACTTCCACTACGGAGGATTGGGGATTTCCGTTGGCGGGAATGGGGTGAAAGTCCCAGCGCTTTGTCAGCGATTCGGTTGGCC
>WSTH01000015.1:34127-65053 GCA_019616345.1 Ceratobasidium sp. 395 | reverse complement strand
GAAATCAAACAAACAAGCGAGAACAAGCGAGGGCATATGACTAAGGCACAGAACTACACATGGGACAGAGAGCTGACGAAGGAGGGGCAAGAAGAGACGTCAGGATTTGAGGATCATGACACATATCCTCAAAAACTTTGCTGCTGTGAGATTGTATGAGTATATAGACGCACACAAACTGCCCAGTCAAGACCCAGAATTCACAGCTCCAGGCCTACACTTGTGGCTGCGGAAATAGTACCCCTCCTTTGGGCTGAATCATCCAAACTGCAGGTCTGTTAACCCTGGCTCCAAGCTAGATTTCCTCATCTCCAAGGCAGATTCTTCCATCACCAGGTCACGAATTGTTGACTCTGGGTCAAATACTTGGAGCTCGGGTGTAATGACTCACAGCACTGGCCTGTTTTCTTACCTTTGGATGTGGCAACCCAACTTTGGGTAGAATACTCCCCACTCTGAGCCAGATACTCCCTCTGCGGACCGCTGATACACTCAACTCCAGGTCAAATACTGTTGACTCTGACTCTGGGTCATATACTCCGAATTCTGAGCTGGATCACCATGTCACTGTACATCCCCTGGGCTTCAGGTTAAGCACGCAACTTGGGGTGGAATAGTTCCCAATTTGGGCCAGATACTCCCTCACCACTCCGGGCCAGTTACTCCCAACTCCAGGTCACATACTGGTGACTCTGGGTCCAGTTGTCATGATCCTCAGATCAAGACATCCTTGTTCTCTTGCCCCTCCTGCAGTCCCCTTGTTGCTCTTTGCCTTGCTGGCAGTTTCTATTGTCTGATGTCTGTTTTCTCACTTATCCTCGCTTGTGCTGTCTTGTGCTTCCCCTCGTTTGCTTGCCGTCGCCTCTTGCGCTTGTGCAAGCGATGCTTAGATGTGTTCCCTCTTGTTCTCGCTTGTAGCTCGCTTAGTTGTACCTTGCGACTTGTACATTGTTCGCTTAGTGCTCTGCTACAATATATATAGTGTGTGAACTGTTCTGGTTAATCCCAAGAACAATTCACCTCGTCGTTTCCCCCTTCTCCACTGTGTTGAGCAAGCTCTAAGACATTTGGACTTGTCAAGCACTCAAAACTACATCCACATGTTCACTTACTCATGGGTTGTGACACCAGTGCTGTTGACTTTAGGTCAGATACTCCCGAGTTCGTGCTAGAAACCCAGGATACCATACTACTCCCTCTGTTCCATATGAGGTACCCAACTCTCAGTCATAGTCCCATCTTTGGGTCAAATCCAGTTGACTTCAGGTCAAATACTACTGACTCCAAGTCAGATACTCTTAACATTGGACTGTTATCCTGGCTCCATATTGGAAACCCACTCTGGGTAACACACGCTTAACTCCAGGTCAAGTACTGTTGACTGTGGGTCAAATACTCCTGATTTTGTGCTAAAAACCCATGGCACTAGGATATGTTCACATAGCTCCGGATTCAGCACCCAACTAGGGGTGGATCGTCCCTACTCTGGGTCAAATACTCTCAACTCGGGGTGAAATGCTGGCGACTCTGGGTCAAATACCCCTGACCCTGAGCCAGATAGCTAAGTTGGTGAGTACTCTCTTGGCTTCAGGTTTAGCACCCAACCATAGGTGAAATATCCCCTACTCCAGGTCAAGTACCCCCCACTCTTGGTGAGATACTGTTGACTTTTGATCATATTCTCCTGGCTTTCTGCTAGATACCCATGGCACTAGACTGTTCCTTGGGCTCAAATGTAGCACCCAACATTGGGAGAATCCTCCCCACTCCGGGTCAAACACTCCCCACTACAGGTCAAATACTCCCCAGGCAAATGCTGTTGACTCTGGGCCAAACACTCCTGTTTCTAGAGATCTCTTGATCCACGGACGTGATGACTACCCTGGGGTCATGTATCTCCGCCCTCCAGGCCAATACCTCTGACTCCAGGCCAAATACTCCCTGGTCAGGGCCCGATGCCACATCAACCTTGGTCAGTCGTCTTCTCCCTTCAGTGTACATCTTTCACCAGACATGTCCCTCACACTTATAGCATTCAGCAGTACTTCAGACCCATTGCTGTTGCTTATTCCATAAACTACACAGTCACATATTTACTCAGGGCACAAACCAGCTAGACTCCGGGAAGGAACAACCCCCACTCCGGGCACTGAGCAGGGGTACTCCGGGCACTAATCAGACTACCTCATAGTTGGATACTGGGTACTCCAGGCGAACTCAATAGAACTCTGGGTATCATCAGGCCACGCGATGTCCATATCACATATCCATGACAAGCACATTCATGCTGCTTATTCGTATTATGGTCAGTGAACGGGTCAAGGTCATCCCCCAGACTGATCTCAGTTGCTAATCCACTTGGGATGAGAACGGCTGGTCTGCCAGGTGTCGATGGTGGGATTTCAATAAAACTGAGCGAGCAAGCTTAGTAGATATAGGCATCATCAACCTCATCATCAGTGTCTCCTAAATCAACAACCGTTCATTCTGGAGACGGTGCAGCCTACGTAACCTGGACCAAAGAGGCTCAGTGTTAATGTAGTTCTCCTCCTCCGTAGCGGTGTGGTTAATTGATGAGGCGTTCAACCACGTTGTGGGCTGAGGTTGAGGTACAAGTTGAGAATGCAAGACTTCTCCAGGAGGCTCAGCACCGGGGCATTGGAAAGCATCCATAGCGGGTTAAGTGTCAGAGCAGGTGTCACAAACCGCAAGGAAGTAAACCTGCAGATGTAGTTTGAGTGCCTGGCAAGTCCAAATGTCTTAGAGCTTGCTCAACACAGAGAAGAGGGGTGAAACAACAAGGTGAATCGTTATTGGGGTTAACCAGAACAATTCACACAGTTTATATATTGCAAGTGTAACAAATCTCAAAACTACGCGAGCATTAAGAGAGTACAAGCAATACAGAAGCGAGAGCACATGACAACACATCTAACCGACGCTTGCACAAGCGTACAAGGCGGCGGTAAGCAAGCGAGCGGAGCAACAGAAGGAAACAAGCGAGGACGAGCGAGGTAAGCGAGGGGAATGCAAAGAAACAGACAAGAAGACGTGGCACATGAAGAAGGGGCAAGAGAGAAGACGATGTCTTGATCAAGGATCATGACAGCAGGGCGGAGACGCCTCTCAGTGTTTTGCAAAAGAAACATCATCTACCAATCCTGAGTGACATACGGTTAATGATTCGCCAATGAAGTAGGTCACGTTACATTGCTCTGTTTTGCTGAGTTGATGTCATGGTTATCAGCTAGTGAGCTTAAGTTGTTCACTCATCCTACTCTGAAAGCTTAGCCATACGCTCACCTTTCCCTGTCCCACACTGTGAGCTGAGATTCCCGGGTTCAAACAGACAGGGAAGAAAGGCACGAGGTCCTTTATAAATGGACAACAATTGCAAGTATAGAAATGGAAGAAACCCTGAACAAGGGCCTAGCTAAGCAGGTCTCACCAATACTTGGGCAACAATCCACAATATATGTTCTGCAACGAACTCCTTCATCGTGAGATTGCACATTATGTTACTGTTCAACAAGTGATTGTGCTGGTTCAGGTCGAAGAACCAGACAACGGGACTCAACATATTGGGTGAGTGGTTGTTGTTGTACTGAGAGCAGTATGTGTCATAAATGATACGAAATAGTCCAGCATGGAGATGCGCAGTACCAGCAGCAATGAGACTCTTATCCAACTTCATGCTATCACCTTTGAAGATAATACAAGCTTGGCCTGTGTTGGTTAAAGCATCTTCTGAGCCTTCAACAAAGGAAGACAAGAAATTGAGAAAATGTGACAACCCAACTGGAGTTGAACAAGTGAGTGAAGTGAGAGCTTACAGGCAACTCCAAATGTCTTGGAGTTTGTACTGCGGAGTATCGAGCGGGGTGAAGACGTGGTGAATTGTTCTTGAGGTTAGCCACAATGATTCACACAGTCAATATATTGAAACCATTACAAATCCTCAAACTGAGGAAGTACTAAGCGAGTACAAGCGATACAGAAAAGAAGTAAAACATGCGGACATCTAAGCGACGCTTGCACAAGTGTACAAGATGACAGCAGGCAAGCGAGCAGAGACACAGAACAAACAAGCAAGAAAGGGTGAGAGCATATGACAAAGACACAGATCTACCCATGGCACAGAGAGCAGATGAGGGAGGGGCAGGAGAAATGAGATGTCATGGTTTGAGGATCATGACAGAACAGGCTAGAGTTATCGATTACCTCTGGAACGCTGCGCGTCAGGTTTGTGTCACATAGGTATGGGTAAATCAGACGTGTGATAGAGCGTAAGAAGGATAGTATGATCAAATACAAAAGAACACACTGAACATAGGACACAACATCTTAAATAATCAAGAAAACACACCTTCTGTTGTTTAAGCAAAGTGGATGAAAAGAAGACTGCTCATGGTGATTAGTTCCTCTTTAACTGACTTCAGTCTACCCCCTTTGGGTACACCCCAGTTTTCCATTTGACGAAGGCGTCTTTTACAGGCTTGAGAGCCTGACATAGATGAGGTTGAGGTGGAGCGAAGGGACGACGTGGACGGGAGAAACAAGAACTCGTAACATGTTTATGGGTATTTGCCGTCAAGGAGTCAGCCACTATACTGGTGATAAAATGGTGCACGATCTCAGATCATTCAGCTTGACCTCAAATGCATTTGAACAGGCGGAAGCGGTGTAGGGTGAGCCTGTATGGATTCAACGGTATAATGCCCTCTTACTTGACCACACTCTTCACATTGTTGTGGGGCATTGAATGTGTGTAACGAGTCTGGGCATAGATCCTGACATCCATCGGGGAAGTGGTGAGAGAAGTACTGATTGGCAGGATACTAATAAGAGCTTGCTTGCCTTCAGATGATTGTGAGATCAGAATTGGTCATGAAGAAATGGACATCATGGAATATTTGACCTGATGACGGTATGAATTGGGGCCCAAAGGACACAGAAAGCACAGTGGATGTAGAGGGCACCAAGAGAGCTGACAGAATGAGCAAAGAAGCTAATCTTGTGACTGTTTGTGGTAAACTGAGTCCCTTGAAATGGGGTTGTGTGTGCTGGTTGAGCTGCGCATGCAATATTGCCCAACAGGCCATCCATCTGCTGGCCAGTGCATTTTGTAGTTTACTCTGATGCAAGGGAGTTGCTCTTTGACAGGTAAACTCAGTTCAAATTGACAAGCCCCGAGCTCAGCTTTCAAAGTCTCCTTATGCCCGCCATCGTTACTGGAACATCTTGGCCAAGCTCTGCTCATCCTGCTTACTGTTTGAATCAGAATACTTCTCACCTGGCTCATAGGCTTCTGGGGCTTCGTGACGGTGACCCTGCAGGGATATCTATGTAACTAAGTATCCTGCAAAGTGAATGCCCTGGGGTTGGCACATCTGGGGATGTTAGGATTACCTTTCTAGCTCATTCACATGGTCACACACCAAACGGCAATCCATCATCTTGAGCTTGGAAAGGCTCTAGCTAACATGCAGGACCAGTGAAACACAGTGTAATCCATGTCTCATTGTACCAACAGCGCAGATAAAGCTAACCTTGTGGTCCGAGCTCAGCCACGGGGCCGTTCTACATGGAGGCCATTCAACATTTCAATGCTCCCCTCACAGGTTGAGCCCCTATAAAAAATCAATCCCGAATTTTTCTGCAAAGCTTCCAGTGGTAGCCGAAACATAACAGTCACTAAGCTAGCCAAATCCCTAGAGGTTTCTTTGCCTGGTCTGTACTAGAATCTCAAGCTTCATGGCATCCAACCAAAGTTATTCAAGAAATTTCCAGTGAGCAGTAATGACCTGCTTGTTGACAATCCCCAGGCTTAGCAACCTGGCTCTGGATACCAGATGGCCATGGCCACCTTACGGGACCTGTGAGTACAGAGGGATTTAGTTTTGGGGCTCACGCAAAAGTTGACCACGAAGATGTCAAGCAGCATCCAAGCCAGCCCATTCCCCGCTGTGTATACTTCTCTTCATGTCTGAACTTCGTCTGGTGTCAGCACCGTCATCATAATTTTGGACCATGTGAATTTGTCATGCATGGCTTCATTAACGGGTTTGACTATAATGTATTTTCCATTGTCCAACTGTACTGTGCTTATCAAATAGAGCTCTTGTGCTGGATTACTGGAATGTGCACATTAGACAATAACGGGTCAGCAACATTATGGTAACTCTTTTTTGGTTCAACACAAATGCACGGCGCTCATTGCTGTTGCTGAGCTGTTTGTGGGGGTAAAAACTTGGGTGCTGCCACATATATGACCTTGGTGTGTGTGTGGGGAGGGGGGGGGAACGGAATTTCCTACAGATGCTCACCGCTTAAATAAGTCTCATGGGCTTATCGTTCCAACGCTGATTTCATTATCACATGGACCAGATCAATTTACGCTCAAAAAATTGAGCACCTGTGGTGCAATAGAGCAATGGGGTTTGGAAAACCATGTATAGCATTTTTGATGAGACTGGCGGACCACCAGTGGTTATACTCCTTGATCAGACATCTGTATTCTGCTTGCCCCCTCCACAAATGCCGTGTTTTGTAATCTACCTGTCTATGGTTCCCTCGCTAATGCCGCCTAGTTCTCGCTTGCTACTTATGTTCCTCCGTGTCATGATCCATGAACAAAACATCCTTTTTTCCCCTGCTCCCCTCCATGTGGAACGTCTTGTAGTTCGTTTCTTTGTGTCCTTTTCACTTATGTCACTTGTGTTCCCGCGTTTTTGCCATTTGTCCAGTCGCTTGCCCGCCGTCGCCTTGTATACGCTTGTGCAAGTGTCACTTACATGTGTTGTCAGGTGTTGTCACAACCCGAGGGGAAGTGAACCTATAGAACCCAGTTAGTTCACAGTGGAACACTAGCAAGCCCTAGAACAACTTGGGAGCAATGCAGCGCGGTGAGAATGGGTGAAACGACACGATCAAGCGACTACGCGAGTACTAAGCGAGTACAGGCAAGAAGAAAGCAAGGTGGAACACATGCACATCTAAGCAACGCTTGCACAAGCGCATCAAGCGACGGCAAGTAAGCGAACGGAGAAGTAAGACAGACAAGCAAGAATAAGCGAGAATACATGACAAAGATAGACACAGACGCATGGCACATGGAACAGACGAGGGAGGGGCAAGAGGATTGAGATGTCTTGATCAGAGGATTATGACATGTGTTCTCGCTTCCTGCTCGGTTGTACCCGCTTAGTACTCGCGTAGTTGTCTGATGTGTCATGCTGGCAATATATATATAACTTGTCTATTGTTCTGGTTAACCACAAGAACGATTCACTTTGTGGTTTCCCCACTCTTCACAGTGTTGAACAACCTCTGAGACCTTTGGAGTCGTCAAGCACTCGAACCACATACACAAGCTCACTTCCTGCCGGGTTGTGACATCCGCTTGCTTGCTTGCCGTCGCCTTGTGCACTTGTCGTCACAACCCGTGAGGAAGTGAGCTTGTGAGTGTATGAGTGAAGTACAGGCAACTCCAAATGTCTTAGAGATTGCACTGCAAAGTGATGAGTGGGGAAAGGACGGGGTGAATTGTTCTTGGGATTAACCAGAACGATTCACAGCGTTTATATCTTGAAGTAATCAGCTAAGCGACAACTACGCGGACTACAAGCGAGAGGAAACAGCAACACATCTAAGCGTTGCTTGTACAAGCGTACTAAGCGACGGCACACAAGCGAGAGGGAAAACAAATCAAACAAGCGAGAACTAAGCAACATAAGCGAGAGAACAGAACAAGCGACATGCTAAGCGAGCATCAACACATGGCACATGCAGGAGGGGGAAGAGAACAAGGAAGTCTTGATGAGAGGATCATGACACTTGTGCAAGCGTCGCTTAAATGTGTCTCCATGTATTCTCACCTCCCGCTCGCTTGTACTCGCCTAGCGCTCGTGAGGTTGTCTGATTTGTTCTATGTCTGCAATACATAAGTGGTGTGAATTGTTCTGGTCAACCCCAAGAAGGATTCACCTCGTTTTTTCCCTTTCTACACACCTGAGTGCCATCTCTAAGACATTTGGAGTTGCCTGGGATCACTTCTACATCCACAGGTCCACTTCCGGACGGGTTGTGACACTGGGCAACAGCACTCATGTACTGGATATGGTCCTTGAAAAGGAGATGTAGTTCTGGATTGTTTATGATTCTTGGTTGTTTCTCCACACCGGCTCCAAACTTGTGGCGCATGATGTACTTCAGGTAAGCAGCAGGACAAACACTCAGCAACAGTGTTTACATATATATTTCCAGTCATGACTGTTGTTTAACGATTTTTTTTTCCTTCTCTTACAGTTGTCCCTTGAAACCAATGTCTTGGAAGCCCACCAACCCCATCATGATTGATGCTGACAGCTTGATGTCTTCACCACTGGGCACCCCTCTCATATCCTGACTGATCACTCCAACAGATATATTAACTCCTCATTGGACATACGGAAAAAAAGCCGGTACTTTGCTAGTCAAGAAACAACGTGGAGACACGCATCTAGAGGTACAATTCCCTCAAATATGTCACCTACTCACTCAAGTATACTCCCCTAGATTTTTTGAGGGGTCTACATAGACTCAGTGGATAGCATCATACGGTCTTAAACTGCGTTAGACCACTTGTGCCAGATTGATGTGGATGCCATCAGTCAGGGACGTAGTTAGAACAACCTATTCAAGTGCACCGAGCACACACCGGTTGCCCAATGGCATGCATTCATTGACTATGCCCACACATCCACACAACTCAGTCTATTGGTTTATCTTATATGGTGTTCTGAAGCTAACATCAAGAGCTAACTGTGGTCATCACGGAGTCCCTTACCTCAACTCCCGTTCATGACGGTGGAATGCAAGCTTGTTGACATTAGCGCACAAGTTTTACACTCTGTGTATTTTTGTTGTAGCAAAGCAAGCACTGGAAGCTGGTGACACTTGTGCCAACCCTCTCTACCCATTTCTCAAATGTATGTTGGACAGTTAACTCTACAGCATTTCAGAGTGGATACCTGTGTCCTGATCATTTGAGCAAGACATCCTGTCTTTCCTTACCCCACCTTCATTTTCCTTGTTGATCTATGCCTTACTGGCGACTTCAGTTGTCGTGTGTATCCATCATTACTGATTTGGGCTTAACCTTGCCTGTTCTCCCTTGTGCTTCTTCTTTGCTTGTTTCCCTTGGCCTCCTTCGCCGGTGCAAGCAACGCTAAGATGTGTTTCTTCCGCTTTTGTTTGTAGCTTGCTTAACTGTGCAAGGTGGCGGTACAGTGCTTGCTTGATTTGTTTCTGCAATACCAAAAACAGTGTGGAATCTTCTGGTCAATTCAAAGAACCATTCTCCTTGTCTTTTCACCTGTTTTTACTATGCAGAGCAACCTCGAGCCATCGTGAGACATGCCTGAAGGGCCTTGATGATGGGTATCCCCCAGCCACAGTGAACGGAATCATCACAATCTTTAAACGGCTTCAGTATTTTGGTGTCACCTTTCTGATGTGGGCCTCTTGTCACAACCCGTGAGGAAGTGAACTTGTGGATGGAGTTTTGAGTGCTTGACAACTCCAAATGTCTTAGAGATTGCTCAGCACAGCGAAGAGTGGGGGAAACGACGAGGTGAATCGTTCTTGGGGTTAGCCAGAACGATTCACACTGTATATATATTGCAGCAACTGCTAAGCGAGCATTGTACAAGCCACAAGGAATAACTAAGCGAGCTACAAGCGAGAAGCAGGAGAAGACATCTAAGCGCCGCTTGCACAAGTGCAGGAGGCGACGGCAAGCAAGCGAGGGGGAACACAAGGCAAGACAAGCAAGAACAAGCGATACTAAGCGAGAATACAAACAGGGAACAATGGAATGTGCCAGCAAGGCGGAGAGCGACAAGGGGATTGAAGGAGGGGCAAGACAACTAGGATGTCTTGATCAGAGGATCATGACACCTCTATCCTTTTTAGATTCACAGTCCCCTTGTCAGAGTCCTCGAGGTAGTGATAGGCGATGAGTTAAGTGGTATGGGCGACTGATAGCCCAGTGACCAAGTGGATATGAGAGAGAACTATGTATTGACGAGGAGGTCAAGTTCTTGGTCTGTAACCTCGAACTTGCCCTTGGTTATATACAACAGGAGACACAGCCATGTATCTACGTGTGCAAACTGAGAAGCAAACCGAGTCATACAAGTATTTGATATGAGATGTGAAATAGTGTATGACTAAGACTTCTAGAATATCCTATGATCACATGACCCTGACTAATGAACCCTGATGACAAAGATTACGAAGATGATAAGTCAGCTTATGACCAATGTTCCATAAAAGAAAAGTGTATCAGAAAAATATTATAAAATCCTAAATATATTTTGGGGAAGTGTGTCAAGTCATGACACCCCTCCTCTCTTCCACATGTCCTGGTTTTTCTGTTTCTCATGTTCCTCATGGTATCCATAATTTGCTCTCTTCTGTTGTCATCATCATGCTTGATGATTCAAATAATTGACATACCACTGCAAAAATCCGAGCCAAATTCAACAAGTTACAGGTCACCACCTGTACAGTCATGCACACCAATCCCTGACAACTGGCCATGACTCACATGCTGGCTTGTCCTCTTTGCACTCCACAGAGGTCAGGATGATACCTCTGCCACATTTACTCCCCACAACCCATCTCAACACTTTAGGTGACTGTGCATAAATCATTCTATATTCTGGCAGTATAGTGTCCTGACAGTGAGCATCACATTGGACCAACTGAAAGTGCACCACCCCATGCTTTAGCTCTGGTACAAGACGTGGCTGATGTATGATATGACACAGGTGACTGGGTTGTGTGTATGGTGTCTCCAGGTGAAAGCTACGGGAACTCTGGGTGAAATATGACAGATCTCTGGGTGAACAATAGGAACCCTCCGGGTGAAAAATACAAATACTCCGGGTCAAGTTTAAGAAACACCAGGTGATATTAGGTTTCTCATTTCCAGCATAGAATACAATATGCAAGAAATACATGTGAAATTGGCAAAAATTGTTCGTTCCTACTTATCAAACAGCTAATTTTTGTCGATTTCAGCTGGGCTAAGTACCCACAAAGTTTGCGTGACTTCTGGGTTGAATATGCCACAAGGTCTACAAGGGGAGAATGAGAAGAAAACTCTCAATGTATGATGAATGGTGCACATATTTGCACTCTGCAAGTATGTGATTTGTATACTGACTGTATATGTATCACGTTCAATTTGTAAAAGAATTAAGTGTTCATACATATCTTTTGGGGAGAACCAATTAAGGTTCCGAAGCCTTACAGTGCAGGCCAATGAGAAACAGTAGCCATATGTGGAAATGGTAGGTAATACATGGAGCCAAACTTAAATGCCAGGTCATATTTGCAGGATTGGAAAGATAAATTACCCCAGCTAGAATATTCAAGATATATGAAGGTCACTATAATAATAGGCTGGTGAGTATGCTACCTCTTGCGTTAAGTCTACAGTCAGTATATGCTAATCATACGCTAGCGCTGTGTGGAAGTATGGGGTTATACCATAGATTTGGCGAGCTGAAAGTGTGCCAACTGCAAATATGTGAACCATAAAGCTGCAAACTACAAGTATGTGTAAGGTTGAAAGTATGGGCAGTCAAAAGTATGGGGCAGCCGAAAAAGTATGCACAGAGGACAGAAAGGAACGAAGAAATGTGTAGGGATGTGAGGCAATCACAATGCAGCAAGTATGAGTGACAACGTCATACATATATCTACTAGTAGAGCAGCACAGCTACGGGTGAACTTTGACAGCTATATCTTGTCATGTGGTATTACCCAATAACAGAAGCAAAACATAATTAAAGGACTGTTGGGAGACAAACAAAGAAGTATCCCAGCAACTAGTTGGTTCTTGTACTCAGAAAGTGGGAAAAGACTAATAACCTTGAAATATGCCAACAAAACTTGAAAAAATATCCAAAAAAACAAAAGAACAGAAAAACCAACAGAACGCACAAAAAAAAGTCCTAAAGTGGGCACACGGCACACAGAGGCACAAGACAGTTACCAGTAAACAGAAGCAGAGATGTTCAATCAAGCTGAGAATGCTTGTCCAACACCTCTGGAACCAGCCACTCATCTTTGCCAATGAAGCTTCCATGACACTGGACCTTCACTTGCTGAACACAACCCGGTGACATGTTGTCCATGATTTTACCAATCACATCATCAGTCTCAATCACACCCAGTGGACGACCACCACCACAGCACAGCCACACATGCGAACTTTTGTCTAACGGACGGAAAAAATTGTGTTTTCCTCATATCTGTGCTACATTGTCGTCTTATTTCTTCTTTGTTTCTTTCCCTTTTAACCATGGCCTTGCAGCAAACGCGTCAGAGCGCGCCCCCAAAGCATGCTGTGAGCGGATCCTCAACCCCACTTGGCCCATCACCCCTATCAGTACAACCTGTTATCAATGGCTCTGCTATCCATTCAGTTTCCGCTTCTTCTCCCACTTCACCCTCTTCAAACCCTTCTCCTGCCCCCCAGGGGTGTAAAATGACCCTAGAACAAGCAAAAAAAAGAACTTCTCTCTCACAAACTTATTTCTGGCTCTAACAACTTCACTTTTGATAACTTACTTGATATTTTACTTGCTTTTACTGGAAAGGAGGACAGTGTGCATGGTTCCGGCGAACCATGGGAGATCATGGTGGCAGTAGGAGTGATCATCAAGGACTGCATGGTGCGTTCAACAGCATTGGTGAAATGACAGCTAACGCGACAGTAGACAGAATGAAGAGCATGTTGGGCATGGCAGTAGAGGAGGGGAGGAAGGTGTGTGAGGAGAGAGAGAAGGAGTTGAGTGAGAGAGAGCGCAAGATCAGGGAAGAGGAGGAGGAATTTGGAGCAAGGAGGGTTGAGCTAGCAGAGGATAGGAGGCAGTTCATGGAGGATTCACTAAAGGTGGACTCACTGGTAGCTAAACTCACGAGTGTGGTGGAGCGGTCGGAGAAGGACAGGAGCGAATGGGTGGAAGTGAGGAGGAACGGGGCTGGTGGAGGCGTCGGTGGGGGTGCGGTTTCTGGTCATGCGCCAGTGGTGCTGCCAGTGGATGTGAATCAGTACAGGGGAACAGGGACGGTTCAGGGGGTCTCATAAGCGGAAGTAGTGGGCATGGGGGTTATTAGATACGGAGGCAAGGCACTTGCGACTGACTTTCAGATGGTGGAGAGGGACATTGAGAGGGTGCAGAGGGGAGAAGAGAAGAGAGAGCGGCAGCTTTTGTTGGACATGCAGGTGGTCACAGGAGAAAAAGGGTTGAGTGGGTTGGCGGACCAGGAGCTGTTTGAACTGGCAAAGAAGGCAATGGAGAGGATGAGTGGCACTGATATGTTGGAGGGAAAGCCCAAAACAGTGGAATTTAAGAAAGCAGTGCAACAGAGCAACAGGGGAGTTCTGTACAAGCTCAACTCCAAGGAGGTGAGGAAATGGCTGGTGCGGCCCAACGTCTGTGACAAACTTACTGAAGGTTTTGGTTGCACAATTAGGGTCTGTGAATGTAAATTTCCTGTACCGGTCAAGCACGTCCCATCGAACTCAATATCACATTGAGGGCCACACTCGATGGGATCAAAGTCAAGAACCCACTGGAAAAGGGAACAATCATGAGCGCCAAGTGGATCTGCAACCCCGCAAAGCAAGAAGTAGACCAGCAACACACCCACCTCGTCATCAATTGCCAATCAAAGGAGAGTGCGAACGAGTGGGTTAGAAACAAGAGGAAACCAGCGAGAAAAGACTGCCACTCAGTGAAGTTGCTCCCTGAACCTCTCTGCTGTTATAACTGTCAAATCCAAGGTCACCAGGCCAATCACTGTCCCTCCCCGCAAGTCTGCGGCACCTGTGGAGGAGGCCACCAGACCAACCAATGCACAGATTGTTACAATACCTACTGCACAACCTGCAAACAAAAAGGTCACCTGACCTGGTCTACGTCCTGCCCAGGATATGTCACCAGGTGCACGAATCTCTCTGACCACGTCCCTGATAACGGCTACTACTTCTACATTACTAGTGAACCATGGACCTGGGAGCTCCTATCTAACAAAGGCAACGCGTGACAATTTGATGCTCCATGACCTCGCTGGGACCCTCCTCTTTGCCCCATCCCTTGCTTCCTCCAAGGCCCATGGCTGCACCAATCACTGGAGTAAATGCAACTACGCAAGGCGAGCGATGGGAACACCCTAGGCCGGACAACCTGGCACAACCTCCCCCCAGGGGTAGTGTCTTGGCCCCGAGGCAATCCCAGCTCACTGACTACGCCAACACGCCAGCACCCAAGCTGCAAACCTCCCCGTCTGAGGAGACTCTAGTATTTTTGCAGTCTCCTAATGCCTAGACAACCCAACCCAGCCCCTGTACCACAGTTGGATAAACTTTGCATCTGGCAGCAAAACATGAATATCTCCAAGTTTGCGCACCACGACCTCATGAACAGAAACCACCCAAAATGCTGGGACCTGATGGCTTTTCAGGAACCAGCTATTCACCTCAAAAATGCTATTGGTATAACATCAAGCTAGATCTCTGTCTATCCAACGAAGCACCTGTATGACAACCAACCATGTGTGCGTGCTCTGCTCCTGGTCAACAAGCAATTGTCAACAAGTTCTTGGAAGGTGTCAGTCTTGTCCCCTGACGTTATGGCAATTGAGATGGCAACCTCCCGGGGTGAAATCCAGGTGATCAATGTCTATAACAATGGGAAGCATGACAACACCCTGGACATTCTTGACTCACACCTAAGGCAACTCCCTCAAGATACCGGAGTGATCTTGCTTGGGGACTTCAACTAGCACCACCCCTTCTGGGACAAGCCTAGGAACCAACACCTCTTCACCAAAGAGAGGCTAGAGGCTGCCGAGAGACTACTCAATCTTACCACAAACCATGACCTAATTATGACACTACCAGCGGGCATGCCCATCCACAAACTCTTGATGACTGGGAATTGATCAAGGCTTGACAATGTTTTCATTTCTTCATGCCTCACTGACCATGTGGATATCTGCACAGCCCTCTGGTCACCCAGGGTCCCAGCAACTGACCACTTCTCAATTCACACAGTTCTTGATCTCAAATGCAAGAGAGCGAAGCTGGTGACCCGCTACCTGATTTTCCTCAGCTACCACCACCCCTTACTCCCCCACTCTTACCCTAGCCAGCAAACATTATCTCTGGGTTTGGTGTTGTAGCAGACCAATACTAGTCATATGGGAGCTACTTGTGATTGGATAACGGAAACTTGGGCAGGTTACGCTCGCAGTATCACTCCATGGAGATGGATCTTGTACCTCTCTGGCTCAGCTTGGAGGCCGGAGGGCTTTTTTCCAATTCTGTCAATCACGGGCTTGACATTCTGGCTGAACTATTTGCTCAACTGAGTGTGGCAATACAGGCTTTGGAGTAGAGGTATGAGGATTTCATCTGGGATACTCTCAGATTAGTACTAATATCTTGCATATTCAGTCAGGATATGGGCCCATCTACCTCTACTGGCATGACCAGGGAAAAAACAGGACATGCTGGACAACCTAGTATCACAGTGGATCCTGAGCTACTACAACATGCATTTGCTCCTCATTGAAAAACAAAGGTGGCTCAACTTGCTAAGGCCCTGAAGTGCTCACACCCTACAGTTTATTCCAACATGAGAAAACATGGAATCTCAAGAGAGTATTTCAATATTTCTGACTTGGAGTTTGACGAATTGATTGCGCAGTACAAGGAGCAATGTCCAAACTCTGGATCCCAATTCATACTTGCCCACCTCAGCAGCCAAAATATAAGGGTGCGGAAAACCCAGGTACAGCAGTTGCTTGGACAGGTTGACGGAACTGGGTCACAACCAAGGGAAAAAAAAGCAGTAAAGTGTAGAAAGTACTCCGTACCTGGGCCAAATCATCATTCATGGCATATTGACAGACACCACAAGCTAATTTGTTATGCTGTCTGGATTCATGGTATCACTGATGGATTTGACCAAACAGTAAGCTCCTTTGAGTCTTGAAACTAAACCACCTGCTAAGAGGTAAATACTTAATTTGTAATCAATTACCAGTCTCAAGGCTATAAACAACAACAAATCCAGCTCAGTAATTAACCTTTTTTTGACCACAGTTGAACACTACAGGTGTCCAAGTCATTGCTGAGGAGACAGTGGTAGGGAGAACATACTGGTGGTGCCGTACATAATCATCAATAAGGGGACCAACTGAGGATCTTTCCTTTGGGGCTTGTAGGTGATTATTTTCTGCTTGAGATCCCCCAATTCACCAACATATCTAAAGGTCAACAAATACCCAGCATATTGAGCAACTGTGGGTTGATGTGGGCACACAGATTCTCTGAATCTGGCGAGGTTTCTTTGCTAGACTTGAAGGCATGCATTGCTTGAGGGTAGATTGCCCAGAATAACTTTGGCTGCTTCATGATCTGTTGTTGAAGGATATCCATCAGGATTTTGAACATTTTTCAAGTTGAGTGGAATAACCATGGGGTAAGCAGGCCCAAAACTCATGATCAGACTCCCAATGTGAGTAGCCACCATACCTGTGCTTGACAAAAAAAACTGAATCACATACATAGGACATGAGACTACTAGCCTCTGGAGGGTACTTGGAGCCCACACAGAACCTGCTAGACCTGGATCTACTACAGCACTTCTATGGTGCAGACGGAGACATTCCTCACACCCCTATTACTGCAGAGGTTTCAGGAGGGGGTCAAACTGAGGACGATTCACTCTTTCAACTGCCTAGTAGTCAGTTGGATGATGTGGACAGTAATGAAAATGATACCAAGGACTTTTCCCACCTCCCTGAGGCTGAGCTGGACACCCTTAGCTTCATCTGCAAGCAGTTAGCTTCTCAGCAGAAAGATCATTTTTGTCATCCTCCAGTCAAAGTCCCCTGTTACCACAACCCATGTCCTTCACCTGACAGCAAAAATGATTTCTGGAGTGCTCTGAAGGAGGCCTGTGAAGATGGATGTATACCTCATGGATGCAGCGTTTTGTGGGACGAGTGGGATGAGGGAACATATCCCAAAGTTGAAACAATCAGGTTGGGAAGAAGGAAGGGTGGAGAGATGGAAGTGGCTCTGCCCAATTCTGTTTTGTTTCCGAGAGCAGTACGCTGGGCCCAAGCCCTTCATGTCATGAGTTTTGTCGTGAAAGAGCACAGTACTCCCTTGACTTTTGACCATCTGTTTTGATTTGTACATCAATGCTTTTTGAATATTTCTTTCTATTTACCGCTATTCTTTACATGTTGTTCAACTCCTCCAGTGCATTCTTCCATACCCAGTGCTACCCCACTAATTTCTACTCCTCTACATTTTTTATTGCTTGTTGGTTCCTGTCTCACAATGGCTTTCCACTTAACTCCCAGCTTTTCAGAAAGTTCTCCAGTAGCAGAGTCTATTGCCCCTGCAATCTCAATCAACCCCATGCACTGGAACTACACCCACCCTGAGGACAAAGTTTTCCAGGTCCTCGTGAGTACTTGTTGATGAACGTCTCTGCTTTACATGCTGAAAAGCCTTATCCAGGTGGGGAACAAAGTCTTCCCCGTGCACCAGCATCCTCTTGCCCGCGTGTCCTCACCTTTTCAGGGGATGGTTGGACCTAGGCTGGTATCTGGGAACACGTCCACCAAAGACATGCCTGTCCCTGAAGGTTCTAGCAGTGAGTGCCCACTTCCTCTGGAGCTTCATGGAACCAAGGAGGAATGGAACATGCTGTTTGAGCATATGTATGTTGCACAGTGAGTTTTTCTCAGCCTTTATTACCAAGCATTCAATTCATCTAACACAAATTGTAGTTATGGTACAAAGCCTTGGGATTTGACCCGTTCTGAGAACATCAGCCTTCTTTCTATCAGCCACAAGTGTCACATTAAAATTAAAGGAGCGATTCACAAGGCCAAGGTTGCACTTGAAGCCCTGGGCTTGCTTCCACCGCTCCAGCTCAATCTTGGGTGCAAGTTCTGCTTTCAGGATTGGGTAAACTGCACTGCTTCACTCATATTTTGACTCCCTCAGTGTTTGCTCACCCCCAAAGAAACAGCGCTTATTGGTCATCTAAGCGCTTGTGCTGTCCACAACCTTCACTATCAGCTTTTCCAACATCGGGCAAACACCAGCGTTCAATTGCCTACGCTGCTGTTGACGCATGCTGTAGGATGTTGGGATCAGGCTAAGTGTCTTGCTCACTGGAAAGACATCTGCCTACTCCTGAACTGGCTGTTGATCCGCCCAAGTGCCACTATCTCCAACAATGGTTCACTGGCTGTGATTTTTTTCATTCCAATTTATTCTGTCTTTCAACCCGGTGTTATGTAGACAGTAGCCGTGTACATGGATAGATAAAGAAAAGAACAGCCTACTCCACCTGATTGTTGGCCCCTTGGCCTCTTCCCACCTCCCGAGACAATAGCAGTCAGACGAGCCTACAACCCCCCGACTCCTGGTCTGTCCAAGACTGTTTTGGAGCCCTCGGGTTGCATGCACTTTGTGTTTGCGCGTGGAATAAAGTCCTGGTTGACCAAGTGTTGGCGCATCAAAGCAGGAAAATAGCGTTCTAAATTGAGAGTGTGTCACCATTCTGAAATCTATCGGTTGCAAGTATGTTCACCTTATCTTGGCCTAGCCCCTGCTCCTCCTGACAAAGCCCGTGTCCTCCAAGAATTTCATCAGATGCGGTGTGGCTGGGCCTGAAGTCAGGAGCGCTCAGTATGACCGTGAGACCACTCCCAAAGCCCTGTCCCTCACTGCCCTTTCCCTCGCATATGCTTTGCAGCCCATTGTCATGATCCTCTAATCAGAACATCCGTGTTCTCTTCCCCCTCCTGCATGTGCCATGTGTTGATGCTCGCTTAGCATGTCATTTGTCCTGTTCTCTTGCTTATGCCGCTTAGTTCTTGCTTGTTTGTTTTGTTGCCCTCTCGCTTGTGTGCCGTTGCTTAGTATGCTTGTACAAGCAACGCTTAGATGTGTTACTGTTTCCTCTTGCTTGTTGTTATGGATGTGTACTATGGACACTGACATAACCTCCTAGTACTCTAAACCTACTCTTTCCAAGAGCCAGGGCTGGCCGCAATTTTATCTAATTTTTTTTTATGATTTTCCTTTTGTCAAATCTGCGCATATTCTAGTACTAGCATCAGTCACTCTCCTCATCCCAACTCCCTATAAATGGTATGAGTGACACCATTTATAGCAGTACTCTCCTTTCATGCTGGCTGAGAACCCAAGGCGTCGCTGACAAACCTTGGAGGGCGGCAGGGTATAAATAGCCCCCCTGCTTTGCCCTCTGACAGACACCCTTCACTACTGTCACAGACTAGCTGCGTTTTGGTTTGTTTTCTCATTCTCTATTGTGTGATTACTTGTGTGCCTCAAGACTCCACAACATCACTTATTTTAGCATTATATCAGTACCGACTTACGTGAGGAATTATAGTACCACTTAAGTGAAAGGAAATATAGTAGTGCATTGAGCGAACCCTCAGTCTAGTACATCCAAGATCTAAGAGAATACCTTAGCTAGTAAGACAGTTAGTCCTTAGCGACTAGGGTTGAATTGTACATAGCATATATCCACAAGGGATCCTGGACTTTGCATCCTTGCTCTTAAACATATACTATTTCAGTCAGTCTACACTGCAAACACTAAGACTACATCTTAGCTCTCAAAGTTACTAGTGATTAAGACTCCTTTGGTATCTTAGGAATATTGTACCCTTTTCTTGGGATATAGCGTACAGTTCTAGGAGATTTAGTTCTTGAAGCTCTAAGTAACTACATCTCCCCTGGACCTTAATACACATGCACTTATGGAGGCATCATTCTGATGCTCTCTATCTCTGTTAGTGCCCTGCCTATCAACCCAATTTTTGCTGTACACATACTTTGCGCGTCTCTCTACAACTTTCATAAATGTGCTGGTTGTGTATCTACAACAGACAGTCTGGTAGAGGCAAATTGCTTAGAACCAGTCATGTGGTTGCACACTTTTGTCCACGACTATATGTCAGCTGTGTGTTCAGATACATCAGGAAAATGTGGACTTTCAATTAGAAGTTGACTAGATAATTATGGCTGAATAGCAGGATTTTTCTAATTTGGGCTAATTTGGGCTAGTTGAGGATAATTGGTGATAATCCACCCTTTGCAGGCACTTTGAGCTGCCAAAGCACTGTGGATGTGCGTAATAAGCCTCTAGGCTCCTATATGTGAAAAAGGAAGCAAGTTTGCAAATCATAATCCACCAATAATTGGCCTTGATTGAGGATAATTGAGTATAATTAGAAAACCCCCCCTTTCTGATCAGGTCCAATTAGGACTACAGACCTGGGGGGGGTAGCTAAACCGGCTAATTTAACGATTAAGGTTAATTAGCCCTACTTAACCTTAATTTGGGAGCCAGGTTTTCCCTGATGTAGCAACTTCTATGTTGCAAATTCTATACAGCATTTATTCAAAACCATCTATGGACCCATGGAGCTCAAGCCCTCAAAGCTCAAGCTTATGATGTTCATCAGGAAATAGGATTCAATCTACACAAACAAAGAGGTCTACAGTAGACACAGGTGTTTACAGTAGACCTCTGTAAACTTCCATAGACTTGTGTAGACATAACAGGCCTCACTGTAAAACAACAAGTCTACTGTAAGTCTACGGTAAACACCAATCTCTACATTAAGTACTGTTAGCAGATTTCTTCTTGGCTGAAAGTGCCCGGTCTGGGAGCATGTTTTGCAATATTCTCGCTCAGTTTTGATTAAATTCAGATTCTGATCAAAGGATTAGACCTTCTGATGTGATCTGCACCATTTCTATTTTTGATCAAATTTGAAATTTGCTATACTGCCACCAACCGGGAAACCAGCTGGATTTTGAATTTCAAGTATGATTTTTTGAAAAGCTTATAAAACTCTCATCTTTTTTTTGCTCATCTTAATGCTGTATGCAAGTACTGCTAGAACACAATCTTTTGCAATTTTTGTGTAAGCTGATTTCTGGTTTACAAGGTGCATAGCATATGGGTAGGGAGTTGTGTAAACACCTAGAAGCCAGCAACATGATGTGACGTAGGCTAAATTGTCATTGTCCACAGTCACTGACCTTGATAAACCTTCCACAATGTCGAACAGGTACAAAGTTATGTTGTGGGTGGCTATACCAGCCGTGTGCTGACGGATTTAGTAGATCAGGCCCAGGGAGCCTGTAAGAACGTGTAGAGTTGGATGGCGAAGCTGCAATGCAACGTGCAACTAAAGATGTTCAGGGTGGGATCAGTCACTGGTACTTGCCCATAAGATACAGCAGTCAGCCCTTCTGAGTATGGCTGGAGTCTTAAATTGAGCTGGAAACGTCTCTACCTGCTGGTATAGGGGTGGTATAGTCATCATCACCCCTAAGCAGCGGGTTTTCTGTTGTTTAATACCTTAAAATGCTAATCAGTCTAAAAACCTGTACGTAGCAACAACACAATGGATTGCACCAATTCTGTACAGGGGACAGGTGTTTGCGCAGTTGAATTTTTCAGTCCCTGTGGCGCATCAGGGGTGATAGCCCCCATATCTCCCCTATATCTCACCAGACATAGCAGCTGAGCATCTGCAACAACTTCCATTGGCTTCAGCATACCTTTGTGCATTGAAAAGTATAAATATCCTGCATTTTCTCTCAGGTTCTCAGTGGGAAAGATTGTCCCAACCCTTCTTGTGCCCAGGCGCAGTCCTTGTTCAGGGCTGGCTGGCAGCACCTACGGATCCTAAGTGCCGTCAGCGCTCAATGAGGCTGACGCATCAGACATGTCACAGCAGCCTTGACCATGTGATAGAGAGCAATTTGTTTACGCATGTCCAACTCTACCCTTCCCACATTTGCCCTCACACACTCCCTTTTCCCCTAGTTCTTCCAGCGCATTCCCCCTCCACTGCTTGTGTGCTTATTCTTGGTGCGCAGCTCAAATGGCATGTATCTACTGTCCTTGCCCACGCCTGCTGGCCACCTGCCTGGAGCTGCCCAACCCACCCTCACAGCCTTGGTGCTTGCTCCATCAGCGCCTGGCCCTGTGGTGTGTTTGTGCTTGCACTAACCACACACAGCCACGCTAGGCATGCAAGGTGAGTGGACCACCTGTTGCCCATGGTCTAATGTTGACCACGTTTGTTTGTGCATGCTCCAGCCTACGCTATTGCTGACCCCCCATGCCTGTGCCATTTCATGCACAATTTGGGTGTGCGTGCTTTGTTTACACTCAGTGCCTGCACTGACAGATCTGCCCATGCAACTGTTCACACTCAACCCCCACTCAAGCTCATGCTAGCAGTTGTGCTTGGAATCCCTGGTGAGCCAACAGTATATTGTTCCACTTTGGCACTGACAGTTTTTTGCCGGTGCAGTTTTCCTGTGTGGTATTTCTCTCCTTGGTAGTAGTGCCAATCAACTTAATTGCAGCAGGCATGCGCTGCTAGTGCGCATTGCTGCCTCCCCTGCTTTTGCTTGTGACCATGCATGTTGCCAGCGTGCTTGGCTGGTGTCACCTCCTGGCTCACCTAATCAGTGACAGCCGGATGTGTGTTCAGGTGTCTGTTCCTCATGTTTGTGCACACGTGTGTTTCTGCTTGTGGATTGCACTAGATCACTAATATTTGTTGTCCACCATGTATATACATATAACATATGACATATTCTATATGCATATCATCTTGATTATCATGACCCAGAGTGATTCCAGCCAGCAAACAGAAATAGTGGACAACTGTAGATTGCATGGTCTACCACAGACCTGTTGTTCACAATGTCTGCAGGTGATCTACCATAAACACCCCCCATCTATGTAGAGGGGTAGGTGCTATAGGTCTACAGAAGTCTATGGAGACCTCTGTAGACATTTTTGTTTTTCCTGATGTCCATTGTGGTGCCAGAGGTAGTTTGGACAAGGGAAGCAGTTAACACACCAGGGTACCAAGCAGCCAGTCCACTCCTTGATGTCTGGCTAGTTGACCTCTTTCATTGCAGTTATGATGCAATCTCACGGAACTTGTATTCCATGAGTCAGAAGGTGTATCATGGCAATCCTGTAGCCAGCAGCTGGGTGTCCCCCTTTGAGTGCATGCACATGGTTTTGGAGTTCAGCTGCGCTGATGGCCGCGAACCATGGTGGGATATTGTACTTTTTGAGTTTTTTGTACAAGGTTGGCTGTGTGCAAAGTTCCTGTAAATGGACAAACAAATAGTTAGTAAACAACAGGGACTTAGCACGCGTCTAGTAAACACAACCAAACAAAGTGAGAACAAGACAAAGCGCTATGCGCAGAGAGAACCGTTTGATACAATCGTATTGTCGGTAGGTAAACTAAGTACAAGGTATGAGGGCTCCTCTAGGAGTTGTATAAATACTAATTCCTTGTCGCAGAAGATAGGTATATGCGAGCGCTCATGTGCACGCACGCAGTCTAGCAAGGGTCGCCTATATGCGTACCCTCGCCTATGCTACAACCATAAGGTACGTAGCGATAGACCTTACTCATGCGCTAGAACATTTAGTTCTAGTGCTTTCTATATCATTATATGTCTTTTTTTATGTCTTTTTTGTCTTACAGCACTGGGCGCTTATTTTTTATTTGTCCATGTAGCTGTCTATGATGTATTTTTATGTATCGTACATGAACGTTGCATTCGCCCTTCCCCTGTTTACATTGAAAACCGTGCACTTCTATTTAAGCAAAACAAACAAAAGATATCACCAGGACTCTTCATCATAGTGCGGTATCTTCCAGCCGTCTTTGTCAGACTCTAGCGACGGATCGGCATCTGTAAAGTAGTATAAAAATGTACCACAATAATAATCGCAATGAGCGCATATATCTAGGTTACATTTGATAACTAAGCGTACCTGTCTGCGCACCATGCGTAGAGCTGCCAGCGTCAAGACTGGTCGTCCCAAGGGGCGGGCTCGCTCTTGGTTTGTCAATCTCAATAGGACTGGGCCTGGTTCTGGTTCCGGAGCCGACGACAATCAACGGGGCCGGTAAGGTGGCGGTGCTTGGGAATCCCTTCCCGCCCCGCCCCTTCCCCTTGCCGCCTTTGCTCAGTTTCCCGCGCGAGTAAGGGGCAAACCACTTGCTGCAGTTCCCGTGGAATTGGCCAGGAACCTCCGGAGTTCCTCCCGAAGGCCCGGTCCAAGCGATTTACTTTGGAGAAGGCGGCACTCCTGTAAGTACAACCCATTAACTTGTTGGGTTATCTCGACTAATACTTGATCATCTGTACTGATACAAGATGCCAGAGTAGTTGTTATCTGGCCGGTAAACCTGTCCGGGATGTGGGGAATATTGGCCTCTAAAATGGCTTGGCGGTTTGATCCTGCGTTCCCGGTCTGGCCAGCGCTCCGAAGGACGTTGCGCAACTCGTCTTGTGTCTCCATGAGCGCCTGGAGTGCTTGGGCAGCGAGGTTGATAATGTTCCCACCCTCGCTGGCAGCGAAACAGGTACGGCCAGGGTTGGTAGTAGGGGAACGGCCAGGGGTATTGGGACCGGCAATCATCATAGCGAGGTACAACTGGTAAGTCTGGGGTTCGACGCCGGGGTGCTTGCCGAGGCCTAGACGATGGTCATTTAGCGCCTCACGGTAGGAGATACACTCGTCTAACTGTTTGCGAGTAATGGAGACGTTGTGGCGTGGGTTGAGTGTGTACATAGCAGCGGGTAAAAGTAGAATATACTTTATCTAACGCAATTATTTGCTCCCCACTGCGTCCTGGGAACTTCCTATCATTGTTAGGTATATGCGGTCGCAGTAGTGATGCATGGAAGACGGGGTGAATACCTCTAGCGCTTAGTGCGCTAGGTAAGTCAATTTTGTATGTAGTACCCTTTGTAACCTCCTGTACTATATGGTGTGGTCCAGTATACTTGGGTGTTAACTTCCTAGCGAACCTTGGAGGTAACCGCATGTTTTTACTAGAGAGATGTACTAGATCGCCGACTTTGAAGTCGGCAGCTCTCCTGTGCTTGTTTGCTTGTTTGGTCAGCTTCACTCTTGAGGCAATCAATGCGTCGTGTGCACGCATCAACACCTGGCGCTGTCGCGCCAAGTACCTTCCCACTCCCGTGTACTGGCACTCTGTTTGCCAGACCATGGGTGGGGGAATGCGCCCATAGTTCAGATAGAACGGCGCATACCCGGTGGTATCCAATACGCTTGCGTTCAATGCGTATTCAATCCCAGGTAAGTACTTCACCCAGTCGCTCTGTCTCCCTTTGATGCACTGACGGATCATTGAGCGGATTGTCTTATTAGCTCGCTCGGTAGCTCTGTCAGTCTCAGGGTGGTAAGCAGAGCTCATTCGCGTTTGAATCCCTATTAACCGGTTGGATTTGCTCCAAAACATTGCGGTAAATAACGAGTCGCAATCGGATATAATGACTTTGGGTAAGCCATGTATCTTGTATATGTTCTCATACATAATTTCAGCGATATCTTTTGACCTATATGTTTGTTTTGTAGGTGTTGTTTTAACCATGCCAGTGACGTGGTCTACTGCTACAAACATCATGTCCCATTTGCCTAGTAAGTTCTCTGACTCCAGCAAAGGTCCTACGAAGTCCATGCTTATCTGCTCCCATGGATCCATGGGTCGCTTAAGGGGTACTAACAGTCCAAACTTGGACTGATTAGACAACTTCGCAGTAGCGCATACATTGCTCGACTTGCAGTAATCTTTGATATCCGGGATCATTGATTCCCACCAGACCCATCCACACATTGCTAACAGAGTCTTACGCGTTCCTGCATGCTTTGGTAACTCATGCGCGTGCTTGATTGTCTCCTCGCGCAAGTCTTTTCCTTTGGCGCTTATCTTTGGCACGCATATAGCCCGTCCATACCTGTCCTGTAGATACATAATACCGTCTGAAATCTCAAAGTTGCGATAGTGCAATGGGTTTGCATACACTTTGGACATTAAGTTATGGTTTTGGTAGTTATTTTCAATTGTATCTAACAGGGTAGGTGTGGCGTCATAGTATACATGCGTCTTTTTCTCATGCGCCTTATCGTCATTTTTTGTTCCTTGATTCTCATTAATCTTTGGAACTCCGCCTTGGTGAGTCACAATCTCTTTATCATCTTCATTCTCCGCTGTTTGCGTGGTCTGTTGTGGGCTACCGGCGCTCGCGCCCTCCATTTCCCCTTTAGGACTCTGCTTAGTAGCCCAGTGCTTCTTTTGCTTAGGTACTTTGATTGGGGCTGCATATTTGATCTCCGGCCGGCGTTCTCAGCCGGATCGCCAAAGACTGTCTCCATTTGCCGCAGGTGCGTCATTAGTCCCTGCTTCTTTGGCTCTCAGCTTGGTCCCGCCCTCCAAGCCTTTGATTGCTCCCATTTCCTTTTTGAGCGACTCTAGGCTCTCTGGTGCGACTGCTGCGTTCGCGACAAGAATTGGTATGGTGAGTCCCTCTCTTTCGTCAAGGGCCATATGCGCCAGTTGCATTCAATCCTCTGAATCATTGTCATCAGGTACGTATTTGCTCAGTGCTGGCATAGAACCCTCGGGTTCATCCGCATATATGCGTAAAAGCGCATCAGCGACTTTGTTTTCTTCACCTGGGATGTGTATTATAGTAAAATTGAACTGGTTCATAGCTTCTAACCACCTTGCTTGTCGTCCTGACAAGTTCTTTTGAGTCAAAATGTTAATTAATGACTTGTTATCCGTATGTATGCGGAACTTGGTACCATATAACTGGTACTGGAACTTAGCGAGCAACTCCTTGATTGCGTACAACTCCAGCGTGTGTACTGGATAGTTCTGTTGGGTTGGGGTGAACTTCCCTGACCAGAACATCGCTATCTTAGCGGTCTCAATGTTTTCTCCTTGGGACAACACACCGCTCGCGCCTGTTAGGCTAGCGTCAGTGACTAGGTTTATTGGCAGCGCGTTTTCTGAGTAGTCAATGGCAATTCTATGGTGGTCCCGCCATTTATTGACTATCTCTTTTGTTTCCTCAAACGCTCTTTGAGCCGTCCCGTCCCAATTCCAGTTCTTGTGAAGGGACGCGCGCGAGGTAAGTATTCCCATTGGGATTCTTATACCATCGCAATCCAGCGCCAAGTATCCGACTGCGCCAATAAAACTCATCAGTTGTTCTTTAGTATTAGGTACTTTCCAGTTAACTACTGTGTCAACCTTGTGAGGGTCCATCTGGATTCCTCGCGAGGTGACTATATGCCCTAATATATGCAGTTCCTCAACTAGAAACTGTATTTTCTTTGGGCTTAGGAACAGCTTCTGCTGTCTGAGTACTTCAAATACTTCTTTAACTCGTCTGATATGTTCTTCTAAAGTATCTGTAAATACAACAATATCGGCCAAGAATACATGCATATATACCCCTATTGCATGCGCAAAGTTATGATTCATCAGTGACTGATATGTTGCTGTAGCGTTACAGTCGCCGATTTGCATAACCTCACTTGTCATTGTGCCACTCGGGGTAGTGAATAGGGTTTTAGGAACATCCTCTGGTCCTACGCCTATCTGTTCGTACGCCTCCTTACCGTCAATGAGACTACGGTAAGGATACTTTGATACCTTCCAAAGGATATCCTGTATATTGGGCAAGGGCAACGCCATTTTATATGTGTTAGCGTTCTGCTCACGCTTGTCTTACACAGTTCGCAGTGTAGACCCTCCTTTGACTCCCTTTTTAGGTATAAGCAGCATTGGGATAGCATTTATCCTGGTTGCAAACTTCCAGCGACCGGTGTCAAGGTAAGCTTTGACCTTTATTTCCCATTGTTGCCTGAACGCTTCAGGGCAGCGTGAGCTCCTCCAGGAGTAAACCTTATTCTCATCAATCAACGGCATTCGATGGTTTATCACGCGTAGAGGAGGCAGCGGCGTTTCAGATGCTTTTTTACATATATCCTCGCTTTCCTGTTCAACATGTCCCTAATCTTTTCTATTTCAGCCTCGTAGACCTCAGTAGCGTTGGAGCTAATGGTTTGGATGGTTGGGCCATCGAGTGGTGATGGTTTATTGGAGCGCACAAGTACTGACTCAGGGTTAAACCCGAGCATGATACTGTGTCTGTACATAAAAGTAGTGCCTGATATAAGATTGTAGCAATCCAAGTTGGCTACATCTAGGCAATATGTATTGTCTATATCTTGGCACTTAATGTTAACAGTAGCGCTATGTTTGATTACCCCTCGCAATCCTGAAACCGCCATCGCTAGACCCATTGGTTTGGCTAGCACTTCCGTCTTTATCCTTAACTGATTGACTACTGTGGACGATATGAAATTGCCTAGCGATCCTGAGTCAAGCAACACACGGCAGCTCTTGCCGTTGACGAACATTTCTACTATGATGGCTCTCGCCACTTTTCGCTCAAAGTCATTGGGCATCGCGGCATTCCTTTCTAGCTCACCGCGCTCTTTGCTCTTCTTTACTTTTGTAGCATATAGCTCAATATATGCGTCTATCTGGTCTTTGATCTTTTTTTCTAGGCTGTATGCGTCTTCTTCTTCTTCTTCCTCTTCCTCTTCGCTGTATACTTCATAGTTGCCGTAATCACTTTCACTATCAACGTGTATGTGATTTATTTCAAGACCTCGGTGCTTATTATCTAACTCCTCTATATGTGCGAACCGGATGGAAGAAGTAGACAGACCGGTAGGTCTAGTCTGATTTCTCTTCGGACAGTCCCTGGCAGTATGTCCGACCTCACTACAATTGAAACATCTCCCTGCTGTGTGGTACTGATCCATTTGCTCTTTAGTGAGTTGCAGTCCCAGTTTGGGATTGCGCTTATTCTTCCAGTCCTTCTTCTCGTTGGACCTTGGAGTACAGTTGCTTTTGTTACTCTTTGTGTAAGTAATTTTATTGCTTTCCGTTGAAGATTCGCCCCTATATGCGGGTCGATTCGGGTGTTGCAACTTGTTATCTTTATTGTCGCGTTGCTTACGCTTATCTTCTTTGGCTTTTCTGATCTTTTCAGCCATCTTGAATTGGATACCCAACTCTTCCAGCTCTTCAACAGTGTTCTTGTTGGCACTGTACCCCGCCTTGGCCCACTCAATCTTTAGGTAAGAGTGCGCTCCTTCCCAGATTCTTCGCGCGACCTGTTTGTCTGTCAGACCGCTCAATCTCCTCTGGTACTTCTGCAGGGCACGGATGAAGTCTTTAAGACCTTGATCCGTTTGTTTCAGACCCGTGAATCTGCGTCGCAGACGCACATTTATGTCGGGTGGGAAACAGTGCTCAAACAGCTTGATCGTGAGCTTGTTGAAGTCGTATTCCCAGGGCTTAGGGGCTACATTATCCATGTAGTAAGTCCCCGCTTTGTCTGTCATAAACAATATAACATGATTGATTGTTTCTTCTTCATCAAAAACCATATCGCGAATCCATGTATTTATTTTGAATATCCATTGCTCATAGGCATTGAAGTCTGCTGACCCATTGTATGAGGTAGTAGCTTTGTTTTGTATCCGCTCAACTTGAGTTTCTCAATTTTTTTGCGCTGTGTCTTTTCGCACTCTTTTTCTTCTACTGTTTTCTTCAACTTTTTGCACATCTCTTTTATTACTTTCTTATATGCGCACTTTTCTGGCAAGCTGAGCTTTTTGTACTCGCCGTCGCTGCTGGAGCTGCCATTGTCATCTCCCCCTCCAGGTCTTCCTCCTGATGCTACTTGCAATGGGGTAGAGGTTGATGTAGCAGGCCGATGCGGCCACCTAGTCTGGTTGAAGGTAACTGTCTCACTTGTTGACGGCTGGCTGGGTGTATGCGCTGGCAGCAGCTGGGGTACCCTCAACGGTTTCAGTATATTATCCCTCAGAGAGCTCGCTCTCCACAGGTTGTTATAGGTACACTACCCCCTTGCCACCTTGCTCGGTTGTGTATACGACTGGCACTGGTGCTTGGGGATCCCCCCCTCTAACCGTTGCAGGGGTTTCGAACTCGCTTGCGCAAGCCATCCCTTCTGCAGGGAACTGAGTTCTCATACTCGGACTCCCAGGGGTCGCTGTATGCGCCCTATGCTCTTGTCTCAACGCATCTCCGGCTGGCAGGCCACTAGGGGGAGTGTACGGACTACTTGTCCGGCTAGGTCTCTGGGTTCCAAAAAAAGTAGAACCCACAGGGGTTTGCGCCGGCCTCGCATGACGCGAGGACGGAGCACCGGGGTGTGGAGGACCAGCTAAGCGCTTGGACTCTGTCCTCGCTTCCGATACTCCTGCCGCGGGGTTTTCTTTGGCAAATGACATAACCGTCTAGCCAACCGTGTACACAAATGTCAATAAGGTGCAAGAATTCCATTACTCACAAATTTCCCTGTTGACCCTCCCTCCATTGATCAGGCGTTGAGAGCAGGCAAGTACAAATGCTTATCTGTAGGTTCAAAAATGCAAAGTTCCTGTAAATAGACAAACAAATAGTTAGTAAACAACAGGGACTTAGCACGCGCCTAGTAAACACAACCAAACAAAGTGAGAACAAGACAAAGCGCTATGCGCAGAGAGAACCGTTTGATACAATCGTATTGTCGGTAGGTAAACTAAGTACAAGGTATGAGGGCTCCTCTAGGAGTTGTATAAATACTAATTCCTTGTCGCAGAAGATAGGTATATGCGAGCGCTCATGTGCGCGCACGTAGTCTAGCAAGGGTCGCCTATATGCGTACCCTCGCCTATGCTACAACCATAAGGTACGTAGCGATAGACCTTACTCATGCGCTAGAACATTTAGTTCTAGTGCTTTCTATATCATTATATGTCTTTTTTTATGTCTTTTTTGTCTTACAGCACTGGGCGCTTATTTTTTATTTGTCCATGTAGCTGTCTATGATGTATTTT
>WSTH01000015.1:0-34028 GCA_019616345.1 Ceratobasidium sp. 395 | reverse complement strand
TTTTTTTATGTCTTTTTTGTCTTACAGCACTGGGCGCTTATTTTTTATTTGTCCATGTAGCTGTCTATGATGTATTTTCATGTATAGTACATGGACGTTGCACTGTGAAACCTTTGCAGCGCAAGCCGTTGTTGTCTTAGAGATGTGTTGGTTTTCTCCAAACACCTCAAGCATATCAGCAAAAGCTGTGCTGGGTAGGAATTATTTGGAGTAATTCCCACTACCCCACTTTTTTGCAGAGTGCCCTGAACCCACCTATGGGTATCTGGGCCTCTTCTGACCCATCTGTGGGGATCCAGAGCTCTCCTGACACAGTTGGGTTATAAGGAAACATTATCTTTCTGGGAAAGCATCTAAAAACATTTTTGTGATGGCAAATGTGATTTGTCAGCTTAGTCAGCAAATATTTTGATTTGTAATCGCAACAAATGTTTTTGGACGTGTTCCCAACAAGGTAATGTTTCCTTATAACCTAATTGCATCAGGAGAGCTCTGGATCCCCATAGATGGGTCAAGAGAAGCCCAGTTACCCATAGGTGGGTTCAGGGCACTCTGCAAAAAAGCGGGGTAGCAGGAATTATTCCAAAGAACTTCCTACCAAGCACAGTTTTTGCTGATGCAGGACATCCAGTTTGATCACTTTCTGCGCTTGGCCAACACAAGAGGTTCAATGACTACAAACTATATCTAGATGAGCTACACATGGCTGCAATGAACCTGGCTCAGAGCTCTTTACCAAGTGTTGGTGTTTGTATATATCCAGAGGCAGAGTGTAGGGTAATGAGCTCACTTATCCTGCAGATTGGCCAAAGTATCTTCCAGGTGAATATTACCATCAGGAAAAACCTGGAATCCAAGTAAGGGATAAGTAGGGCAGATTAACCTTAGTGACTTGGTTAGCAGGTTTAGCTACCCCCCCCCCCCCCCATTCTGATGCCCCAATTTAGTCTAATTAGCCAGGTAAGGTCAATAATTAGGGCAAATAATCATGGATTCATTGAATTGTGATACTTTCCCCAAGTTGACCAAGTTATATCCAGTGAGGCCAAACAACAGTTGTTGTGCACACCAGCCACACACAAATCAAAACCAAGACAAACATGCAAGTATTGTGGATATATCATGTATATATGGTATGTACAGACAGTAGCAAGGACACAACAAACTGGTGCTGATGGCAGGTGATGAACTGTCACAACCCCATCAAAAAGTGAACTTGTGGATGAGCGATTGAGTACAGGCAACTCCAAATGTCTCAGATATTGCACTGTGGAGTGTATGAAGGGTACCAGACAAGGCAAACTGTTTTTGGGGTGAACCAGAACAATTCACACTGTTTATATATTGCAAGCATCACAACTCTCAAAAATACGCAAGCACTAAGTGAGTACAAGCAATACAGAAGCTGGGGAGAACATGTGCACATCTAAGCAACAATTATGCAAGCACACAAGGCAACGGCAAGCAAGCAAGCAGGAAAATGAGACAAACAAGCGAGGATAAACTGGAATGCATGACAAAGACACATATCTACAGCTGACATGGAGAGCAGACAGAGGAGGGGCAAGAGAAATAAAATGTCATGATTTGAGGATCATGACATGCACATGGCATACATGGCAGACACAATAAACAACATTCCAGTTACACAAAGCTGGCATGGCAGCCCAGGCACAATCACAGCTGTGCGCTGTCAAGAAAGACTTGGCAAGAACATACGTAAGTGGGGGCGTTGTGAGACTACAGTTATCCTTAACACAAAACATGTGGAACGTGAGTAGTACAAAGATAGAACCAAGACAAGTTACTTACAACATTCCAGTGGCTGGATGGGACTCTAATGGTAGCACAGAATGGGACATGACAGAAGAAGTAGAGCTCAGAGTATGCAGGTGAAAACAGGTAGAAAACAGCCAGGATCTTACCAGATACACTTTGCTGGCACAGTTGAGCCACACAGCCGCAACACAAGTTGGAGAGATGGAGGAGAGAGGGAGGAGAGCAGGCATAGAGCGGCCAAGTCAAAGGTGGGGATGGTGGCAGAGCAAAGAAAGGTAGATGAGGCTTTGAGCGGCAATTTGCATCCAACATCAGTGCCAGGCTGTGAGATTGTCAGCATAGCTGGCTGCTGTTAAGCACAGCGCAGGATATGATGTGGGGTATGTGTTGTATTGTTCCCTTGACAAACTTCAATTGGCGCCTGGCCAGTCATGTCAAAGTCTATGTCACTGGCTGTCTAGTTTTCTTCAATATACCATGGGTCAGCCCTTGCCAACTCAAGGCTCCCCCACCACTCCTCTCACTTTGCCTCCCTTGCCCCTTGCCCTTTTGACCCTTTGCCCCTTTGGTCTTGCCTGCCTGCATGTAACCTTGGCCACAGGGCCTGCCGACCCTGCCAATCCTGCGGTCCTCCATCAGTCATGTACAAGATGAGTAACTGCCAAACTGACAGTGCTTGTTGACCACCTGCCCAGTTGTGTAACGCCACCACACCTGCCCACCTCTATTTTCATCATCCATCAGCACCTGTGCCAGCGTGCAGCCCGGCCCAACCCAGTTGTGCAGACCGCTACCTCACCTACACCCTGTTAGTCACTTTGCACCACCAAGTCCTCATCCACCACTAACTGCGCATACCACCCAGAAGTTGTAGACCATGCCACACTACTATATCACCCACACTGGTGAGTACTCAGTTGTGCTGCCCGTAAATTGCGGTTTGCTGTGGGCTGATGTATCCCCCTGTCTGTTTGCTGTGCTCTTAACTTTGTCCACTGTTGCTGAAGTTTGCTGGTCCAGTACCACTTGGCTGGGCTTGGCTTAGCCGTTTGCTTGCCTCTTGTCAGGACCCACTCTCACACCTCACGACTTTTGCACTGCACATCCACCTCTCTCTTGTGCCTCTTGCCTTGAACTTTAGTGCTGACGCGCCTTCTCACACTGCCTCGTGGCTTGACACTCATAAGCCCTTATGTAAGCAACCTGTACACAAGCAGCGCAGCCCATGCAGCACTTATCCCTCTTGCCACCTCTTTGTGTCTTTGACTAGTTTCCCACTGTATCAACCTGTCACAACCTGTGAGGAAGTGAGCTTGTGAGTGTGTGAGTTAAGTACAGGCAACTCCAAATGTCTTAGAGGTTGCACTGCAAGGTGTTGAGTGGGGAAAGGACGAGGTGAATCGTTCTTGGGATTAACCAGAACAATTCACAGTGTTTATATATTGAGGTAATCAGCCAAGCGACAACTATGCGGACTACAAGCAAGAGGAAACAGTAACACATCTAAGCGTTGCTTGTACAAGTGTACTAAGCGACGGCACACAAGCAAAAAGGAAAACAAATCAAACAAGCGAGTACTAAGCAACATAACCAGGGGAACAAGACAAGCGACATACTAAGCAAACATCAACACATGGTACATGCAGGAGGGGGAAGAGAACACGGATGTCTTGACCAGAGGATCATGACACAGCCCACTTCTACGATGTACTGCCTCGCTTTACAATGTATGACTCACGTACACACAGACCACGTACCTCATAGTATATATACTGGAGAACAAGCCGAGTATCCTCAGCTTGTGCTACCTTGTCAACTCTCCCCTCTACAGTGTGACTATACTAGCAGGCTTCAGCGCGGCTAGTGTTACAGGTAAGGTAGCGTTAGACTAGCATAAGAACTTAGCACTTTGGGCGGTCAATCCTCACTCCCTTTGGATCAGACCTAAGACCACTTTGACTTGTGGCTTGTACCAGCCACTAGACCCAAGACACAAGACATCACTAAGTGCCTATTCAGGCCAAGGGACCGCAGCCCACATCGAAGCCACAAGGCGCGCCCACAAGCGGGTCGCAACAAGACACCCTCAGCACAAGCGCGAGGCATACCAAGTCCCTTGACAGGCATAAGAGCAAGCTCACACCTTAGATAGTACAGGGCTGTGACACCTCTGCACTCTACTAACAAACTCACCAACATCTATCATCTAGCGGTAAGTCGCCCACTGCCACATATTGTACCTCACAGGCTTGCACCCATGTGCGTACATCAGGAAAAGATCTTCACTTTTGTTTAGCTAAAGTAAGCTATGTTGACATAAACTACATGCCTTATGGACCTTACCAGATGTACATTTTTGTTTAGCTAAATTTAGGTCAGATTATCCTTGGCTTATTGAGTTTAGCAAATTTAGGTTTATAAAACCCAGCATGGCTGCCTCCCTGGCACACCTAGTACCTGCAGCTCAGTGCATAGGGCACAGGGCTACTGTGTACAAGCATTCTGAAGTGACCAGAGGCTCAAAAAAAGTAGTTTAAGGGGGGCATTTAGTCAATTGCCTGAATCTGGTAAATTTAGAATTGGGCGCTGAATTCAAATGCTGACATCTCCTGACTTATGTTGGTAAACTGAGTCCCAAGTGGTGAGCTTATTTGCCTCTGGCTCGCTTTGTGGTCTGTCTTGCACACACTATGTTGTCTGTTTACCCTGTTCACTTTGACTGTAATAAAATATTTTGCCACCTATTCAACGTCATAGCCATTGCGTAAATTTCCATTCAATCGGTACAAAATATGACCCTGGTTCAGTGAATTACATGCAATTAGTGCCCTAGGATGCCCAATTACAGTCAATTTGTTTGAATTATGCATAACTGAATAAATCAGCGTAACTAGCCATGATTGAGATCTGGTATCCTAATTGTAGATCCATCATTCCCTGACAACATGACACCCTCCAATCCATAAATTTGTTCACAAAATCATAGGATAGTCCAGCTCTGTCTAGGTCATCAATTGTCCCCATGCACTCACTCTTTAGTACTCCCATAAGCACCATGATCCTCCTTGAGTGACCATTATGAAGGCACACAGGTTTTTCAGCCTAAGAGAAGGCCAACTGAATATACTGGTATGCAGGATATACTGTGGCTGGCCACAACACCTCTGGGCTACTGGATGAACCAGTACTGGCGGAAAGACCAGCGGCAGGCCAGGAAAACAAGTGGCACATTGACTCAGAGTAGTGATGTCGTGCGGGAACCCGCACCAGATTTAGATGCGGATTTACGCGGCGAATCCGCATCCGTTGAAAAAACTGCATATATGCGCATGATCGCGCTGCTGAGCGGTTTACGCGCATATATGCAGTTTTTTCAATGGATTTGAACTCGCCGGGCAATTCTGGTGCGGGAAGGCACGGGAATAGCGCCGGCGACATCACTAACTCAGAGCCAAGACAGTTGGGAGCAGCGCATGATGGTTATGGCTGGTCTCTGGGTACCTGCCCATTTGCGTAGATATCACAGACATAAATAGCATCATACAAATTCAGAAAGAAGCTTCCATCCCTGGAAAAAGATATTTTCCTCTTTGTTCCCCCCCCCCCCCACCCAATGCTTTCCTTCCACCCAAATCACACATCCACTACAATTTTAGCCATTGCACAATTCTCTTCCACAATATATTGAACACTTTCTCTACCTACTCTACATTGTTGATACGCTGGCTCCCAACTTGTCCTCCAGTACAACCAAGAACATGGATGACCAATTTGCTCCTTCTTCACTGTCAAACACTGATCCTTCCTCCTTTCTTTGGCCATGTCACTGCTGGGGTCAGCTTTGCAACTACTGGGTGACTTAATGCAGCAGAATTGGTCAGATATTTCTGGTGAGTTCATTGGATGCAGAAAATATCCAAGGAAGTACTGCTTACCCAGACAGAGTTGAGTCCTCAAGCCATAGACAGACAGTGATATTATTATTGCTTCAATGAGGGTTCCCAGGGATAATCGTGCGTGCATGAGAGATTCTAGATTGTCAACAATACATAACCAGGGAAACCCACTTAGAAAAGGTTGTATCAGATTGTGAACGAGCTCTGACTAGCCGCAATTTCAGACAGTGGATGCATCTTTACAGGAAGTCAAAGTTTCAGTCACTTGGCCAGACTCTGGATGGTTTCATCCAAACCAAAATTTGACCAACACAATTTGACCAAAATACCATCTGACTGTTACTGGAAGCCACCCACTATTGTCCCAATTTCACCCCCCACCCTAAGCGCTGTGCTGACTGAAACCATACCAAGTTCTTCCACACACTTACACCTCCTGCTACTGCCAAACTTGAAGGGTCTAGGCTAGCTGCTCCTTCCCATTGGTCTGATCTAGTAAAGTCCAAACTCAACACAGTATCTACACGAATAGGATCAGTCATCTCATCTACTGCCGCTGGGAAGGAGGCAATTGGAGGATACCATTTTGCACCTGTGTCGGTCACTGCTTCTTGAGCTGTTTCTTGCCCTTCTACTTGCTCAACCAGCCATGTGTCTCCTGTGGTGGCCAGGAAAGGGAGAGCACAAGGTGTCAAGGGTACTCAGGGTCATGACTTGACACATTTCCAACAATAATCTCATATTTAAAATCCTTTTTAGAAACACTTTCCTTTTACGGAACATTTGTCTTATGACCAACCACTTACTTAATCTCTTCTATTTCATAAAAACCTTTATCTATATCACGTGTCCTAGAATGTTCCAGAAGTCTGACTAATCCTTCTTATTTCACATCTCATATCAATTTAGTTATGACTTGTTCTTTGTACACGTAGATACAAGGCTGTGTTCTCAGATGTATATAACCAAGGGCAAGTTTGAGGTTACAGACCAAGAACTTGACCTCTTTGTCAATTCTACCTAGTCTTCTCACAATCCTCTTGGCCACTGTCCATCAGGGACATACTACTTAACTGAGACTACCACATTTATCTGCTAGGCTTGACACTCAGTCCACAAGCAAAGCACACCCCACAGACCTCACAGGTATTTACTTCATCCCATATGCATACCTAGACTGAAACAGGACATGGTCCACCTGGCTTGACTTTAACTTTCCTGCTGATCCTTTGACTTATTTCTCATGACCTCACACGCTTCCCAGAATATATTTCAGATCTGTTATATTTTCAGAGATAATTTCCCTCTATAGTTTATCACTAATCATGTGTCATCATCTTTGTCATCAGGGTCGCTTAGTCATATGTCATGTGACCATGAAACCTTCCAGAAGCATTTGTCATCTTGTATTTTACATCCAATATCAAATACTTGTCTGACTCGGTTTGCTTCTCAGTTTGTACACATAGATACATGGCTGTGTTTCCTGGTGTATATAACCAAGGGCAAGTTTGAGGTTATAAACCAAGAACTTGACCTCCTCATCAGTACAGTTCTATCTCACATCCTTTGGTCACGGAGGCATCTCGTCCTCATACCCTTTACCTTATCATTCACCACATTGAGATAGCTCTGACATTGTTCCTGGGCACATCAACAACTCTGGGGTTTATTGAGATGCTAGACACTGCAACCTGCAGAGGCACCTAGGTTGGACTAAGTTGCATGGAGCACTGGCAATATATCACATGTGATTGTTCTCTTGCATGTTCTCTGTCTTTTTCTTCCTCAATAACCACAGAATATACTATATTTTTCTCTGACTTATTTGATCTCTCACCCCCCCCAATCTGACCAACGTCAAGATGGCCACCTTACCTGCAAGCCACACCTCGCGGGCAAGGTGCCCTGATCACTCCTGGCTGCTGCGTGGCCCAGCCTCCACACCATTGGTATCTGGGCGTCTGGTCAACACATGTTCTCCCCCTGTTGGCATGTCTGGAGCTTAGTATGATTTTGACTTCATGTGTTGCTCCTACAACAGAACAGAAGGCTATACTTGTTGAAGCTGGATATGGATGGGTATCCCAGGACAAGGATACAATAACGGTTGACAGGTCACTTGACTCCACAGCAACAGCTGGTGCTGTTGCTTTGCTATTTTCTTCTATCTTCAAGCATTATTGTGGTAGTACTGGCTACTCCCCCTTGCTTCCACCACCAGTCAGCTGGGTCATCCAGCTTGGGAAATCCTGGCTCAACTGCTTTAACAACTCAGCCAAGACCAGTTTTACAAGGGATGACTTGGTCCATGGTGCAAGCACACACTGTTGGCAAGCTGCTACCTGTGAGGTCTACTTGGGTATGTACACTATTGACGTCAACCTGAACACCTTGTGTACTCATATTCAATTGCTGCTGAGCTCGCAAGCCCCTTTGAAGTAGACAAGAAGAACAGAAAGGGGACGGCATAGGCAAATGGGAAAAGCAAGCACAAAGTATTGCCATCCAAAGATGAGGATAGCCTGTTTGGGAGTGATGACAATGTATCTGGTGATGAGGCTAGTGGGGGTGCCATGAGGCTAGATATATGCGCTTGGTTATGGTTAACTCTACAGTACTGACCTGTGCAGTAATAAAATCAGACAACATTCCCCCACCAAAACATGCAAAGGTAGAGAAGATCAGCTCCAACAATAACGTGCCTGGTGTCCTGCAACTTTGCCCACATGCACATTCACCCTCAACCCCCTCAGCACCAGTGTACTCAAGGTCTACCTCAGTAGCAGCTTCAACCCATATTGCAGAGGTGGATATATTTCACTCTCATGCCAGTCCTCCATCCCTTACCCAGACAGTTCTTGAGATCGATGACTCATCCAATCTTGAGACTACATTGGCTCATTTTGCCCACAGCCTGACATTTTTGAGGCTCTGCCCAGCATACAGCCCTCTGGTTCTCCTTCACTTGGTCATCCCTCTCCCAACCCCTCCTCTCCTAAGCTCCTAGCCTTTGATTTACAAACTAATCTTGTACCTTATGACTCAAGCAAGACCTTGGACCCTTTTGCTGACAGCTACTCCATCTGGGAGCTTTCCCTTTTCACAGTTATGCTTTGATTCTTTGTAGTCTATACAAATCACTTGTCCACCCTGGCATAGTCCCCTCACTAAATGACAGGTATCTGCTGATGCCCAGTACTTTATGTCTCTACACATGTGCTAAGTTAGCTTTGTGGTCCAAGACCCTATAATATACTGAGTATACTGTACACTCCTGTAACCATGCACTTGTTATGTAAGCATATCCCACCAGGACTATATGTACTCAACGCCATGGGACACAGGACAACGCATTGCATAATCAAAACTTACCAAAATTTTGTGTGCAACTTACCACTTCCAAATATGCAAGATCCTTCATGCAAAAGCTCAGTGCATGAGAGACTATTTGCTTCTCTACCCAAACCTCTTCCACTCAATCCAGCCTTGTCTTGTCTATATTTTACTTTGGACTCATCTTTTGCTGCAGACAAGCGATGTGGCCCAGCATTCAACTGCCAGATGGAGATTGCCTGGTGCTCTTGGAAAGGGCCAATTCAGATTCAAGAGCAAGGGAGATGCCTTTCAGCATGCATACAGCAACTAAAGGAGGCTATGGTCAAGACAGATAATGTTGCAGAAAAGGAAATGTGGATTGGGGGATGGGTTGAGAAGCTGACGCAAGGGGCATCCAGCACTGGAGCAGTCAAAATGTAAGTATCAATACCTTTTATGAATTAGTTGGATTGCTGACAATACTAGATTTAGTTCAGATTGCTCAAATCAAACAGAGTGTATTATTCCATCTGACACAGAGAATTCCGCTAGCAATAGTATACATGCACCCACCATAACAAAGCCTAAGCAACCACAATTGCTGAACAGTACGCTGAACTTTCCAAAAATTTCTTGAGAGGAGGCTTTAGCAGAGTCTGCTGAACATGCTAAGACTTTAGTGGCAAGAAGCAAATCCCAAAACACAGCAGTGGCCCAGCGTACCAAGCAAAAGGAATCTGAGCTTTGAGAGAGGGAGCAGGTTTGAGAGGCAGATTTCCAAGTGCCAAAGAAGGGGCAGGAGATTGAAAGTGGGAAGCGGGATGCAGATGAGGGGATTATCCCAAAAGCAGAGGCAGTGGTAAGCGTCTCATCCACAAGTGAGCTTGTAAACTCATCTTGGATCTAATCCTTAGATGCACAGGAAACAAATGATACCCTCACTGAGGCACCTAAGCGTGTGCTACAAACCGGCCAAAGTGAAAAGCATGGTCAGCACCTCAAACACCAGAAGAAAGTATTGTAAACCACCAAAAAATGAATTTGCTGGTGGGAACCAGCTACCTGAATCCACATTTGAGCTGCCACCAAGGCTGAGGGCATGGAGAATATCCTAAAGCACCCAACCCTTCTTGTTTGACTACTACAAAAAACCCACAGTGACTCTAGAATATTCAAGCAGCTGTATGAGTCCACTGTGGCTGATGGCTGGAGAACAATGTCAACAGTTGAGCCTGTTGGATGCCAGGAGTTCTACTTTGCACACTGAAAGAGTGGGGTCATGGTGGTCATGGTCAGTCAAGGAAGCTGGTAAGTAATCTCAACTACTAAATTAGTCAAACAGTCGCTCGTCAAGTCACAGGATCCATACCTGCAGGTGTAACATCAAGCAATATGTCAGCTCCAGTCACTACGTCAAACAACAACTCCAATTTCAACTCCCGTAGCCCATTCAATTGTCCTTGGTCATCTTTGAATTTGTGCACCTGAGCTGGGAGATGTTAGTCTGTTGGATTAGTGAGTGCACTGGTTCATGAAGACCCAAACTCATTGGTCCTACCAAACTGCAACAAAAGCTGCACAAAAGTAACCAGTTGATTGGGAAGTTCTTGGAGAACTTGCCTTTCTCTGAATGGTGAAGGCAATTGATTGACATCAAATCAAAAGTCCTTGCGTGATAGTCAACACTGACCAGACAGGTATCTCCCTTTTGTCAACTGGAAAAAAGACCTGGGAGACCACAGGGACAAAACAAATCAACAGCCTTAATCACAACGAGAAGAGACAGGTGTGCACTCACCATGTATATGGCTTCTGTACTGACACGCTGCAGAGGTCCTGGGAGGGTGCGGTGGCATCCGGTAGCAGTGGAAGGGTGAGGATCCATACACGTGATAGGCTACCTATGTATACAGTGCACAGCCCCCTACTACAATGCCCATTTAAGGATGTCACGCAAGAATTTTGCAGGTGTCCAACACCTGCAGCTGGAAACCAGCACTTTTGAGCAATACCTGCCTCTGCACCTGCCCTGGCACCTGCCCCCGCACATAGGAATGCAGGATTCCAGCAGTTTCTTGCAAGTTCCTGCATTCTGGGGGTATGAGTTCCTGAGATATCACCACATCACTTTGGTTTACATCTCATTAAATAGAGAGAGTTTCTGGCTTTCCAATCATTCACCACACATGTCCCAATTTATTCACATACACCCAGTGCAATGCATTTTGTCCCCAAAAAAATGATACCTTCAGTGCCCACTCACTCAAACTGCATCCAAATATTTTGCAAAGTAGCTCAGGAACATAGAAATAAGTCCAAAGTATATATATAAGCCACATATAGGGTGCATATACAGCATACAAAGGCTGATGCATGAGCCTCTTCCTCAAAACATAATACAGGAAGTGCGCAGAGTACAAATACTCATATAAGGAGGCTGTTTGAGGCTTTTCTATGCACACCCTTGAGCTTCTGGTACTCAAAACCCCTATCTATACTTGCATCTGATACCCTTCAATACGCTAAACTAATCACTGTGCTTCAACAAAGCCAAACCTTTGCTGTAAGTATGCTATGGACACTGTTGGACATGTTCTCACACCATGACAGACCCTTTTGCACCACTTATGGAGGGCTCCTGCAGACTTTGAACACATTGTGAGTAGCAAAAATATCTAAATCCCACTCCCTATGGGTGAAATCAAGGACTCATACCATGTTTCAGGGGTTCAGGGGGGTTTTCCCCTTGTTTGACCCCCTTAATCTGCTTTGATTGGGACCAGAATTTGTGTTCTAATTCTTCTAAGTGGATTGCGCCATATTCACACAAGGGAGCAAGGTTTGTATGGCTGTAATTAATAGTGTGTTTTTAGCTGATAGGGGTACTCTCCCCTGTGCTTCACACATAACTTCTTCAACATTGAGGCCACAGACCCCAAAATACGCTCAAATGACTTGACTCAGCAACACACATTGACTGGTATACATATTATTTTGTGTAGATGCACCAACAAGTCAATGCTGAGTGGTACACATTGTGCTTATAAATTTTTTAAATGTGTTTGGCCAGTAATTTACTGCATAAGTCTGGTATGTACAATCATTATATATAACCAAAGATACCAAATTTTAAACTATTTCCCAGTCTGGGCTACACTCCAATGTGGTGACGTTTGGCACTTAAGTGCGGGTATCCACTGGTTCCCTGCTGGGTTTCCAGCACCTTTTGGCCATTCCTACCCCGGCCCCCGCACCTGCATGCAACAGTTTTGCCAAAAGATTCCCCAGGAGTGCCAGAATTTCTGGCTGCAGGTTTCCTGAGCAACATCCTTAGCCCTGATTTACCTTGGAGCATGTTTGCACAGAGCACTGGTGTCATGACTTGACACGCTTCCCTAAAAATATATTTAGAATTTTATAATATTTTTCTGATATACTTTCTTTTTATAGAACATTTGTCATAAGCTTGGTTATCCTTTGTAATCTTTGTCATCAGGGTCTCTTAGTCAGAAGGTCACGTGATTATAGAATGTTCCAGAAGTCTTACTAATCCTTCTCATTTCACATCTGGTATCAAATTAGTATGACTCGTTCTTTGTACACGTAGATCAAGGCTGTGCATCCTGTTGTATATAACCAAGGGCAAGTTTGAGGTTACAGACCAAGAACTTGACCTCCTCGTCAATTCTAGCTTGCTCATCACCTATCCTCTAAGTCACTGTCCATCAGGGACATACTTCTCACTTGAGACTTAGTCGCTATCACCTTATCTTCGAGTAGGCTTGACAACCAGGGCTTTAGGCTGACCAAAACAAGAGAGAAACACCACAGCGGTTTCTGATCCCTCAAGCACGGATAAGCACCCAGGGTTTCCACACCAGTAAAGCCACATGGTGAACCACAGTGTTTACAAGAGAAAAGGAGTAGTATAGGTCACTGCATAGCAATAAGAGTGTGGCAAGGCTTCCCTCAAAACTCTACCCCTCCAAGAAAACAGTGGGGGAAGACCACAAACTCAAGAATTTGTCACGTAGAGAGTGTGCAAAAGCCCGCTCCACTTCCTGCCTTGTCCAATGATTTTCCCTATCAATAAGCCCCAATATCCGCTAGAGTGAGCCCCTGGAGGTAAGGCAGGAGTCACTCAGTTCTCACTGGGTCCATCTAAGCACCAATCAAAACCTGTGACATGCCTCATGATTCTATATGTAGCTACAGAAACAACTTAACTTCATAAAAATTGGACTCCTCTAGGATGTTGCAGGAGCTCACTACAACATATTGAGCAATTTTTAGGCAGAAACCTTGAGTGTTGAGTGTTGAGGGACTTGTTGCCCAAAGATTACCTGCAAGCCATGCAAAAGTGTGATGGCCACGTGACTAGTGTCACAGCTTTGTGATTTCACCCAAACCTACCCTGACTCACATTGTAAAGGGCAAAATACTTACTAACTTGGTGTGTAACTATTCAACATCTGTCTGTAACATATCCTCACCTTCCCCGTACATATCCTTCATCTCTTCTACAATCTTAACAGGGTATCACAACACCTAGTGTGGTATCTGTGTGCTGCATAGAGCAACAACCAGCTGCTCAAACCCTTTGCATAGCCATTGCAAATTTGCCTCAAGCAAGTACAAGACCTGATCAGGCATGTTTGTCCACTTACTTTTAAATGTTTTTTGAAGGTACAGCTGCACTGGTCTTTGCCAAGCTGTTACAGTCCTGAGGAGATGTAGTTACTTAGAGCTTAAGAAACTAAGTCTCCTGGAACTGTACGCTATATCCTAAGAAATATGTATCATATTCCTAAGACACCAAAGGAGTCTTAATCACTAGTAACTTTGGGGGCTAAGATATAGTCTCAGTGTTTGCAGTGTAGACTGACTGAAATAGTATATATTTAAGAGCAAGGATGCAAAGTCCAGGATCCCTTGTGGATATATGCTAAGTACAATTCAACCCTAGTTGCTAAGGCCTAACTGTCTTACTAGCTAAGGTATTCTCTTAAGTCTTGTATGTACTAGACTAAGGGTTTGCTCAATGCACTACTATATTTCCTCTTACTTAAGTGGTACTATGATTCCTCACTTAGGTTGGTACTGATATAGTGCTAATATAAGCAATGTTGTTGAGTCTTGAGGCACACAATAGAGAATAAGGAAACAAACCAAAATGCAGCTAGTCTGTGACAGTAGTGAAGGGTGTCTGTCAGAGGGCAAAGCAGGGGGGCTATTTGAACCCTGCCGCCCTCCAAGGTTTGTCAGCAACGCCTTGGGTTCTCAGCCAGCATAAGAGAAGAGTACTGCTATAAATGGTGTCACTCATACCATTTATAGGGAGTTGGGTTCAGAAGAGTGACTGATGCTGTGAGATCTACCTAAGTCTGATTGGTCAAATGATATTGAACGTTGATGTATATACATGAAGAAGCAAACAAAGCCCAATGCATCAGCGGCTTCAGATAGCCTAATATGGATGTCTCTGGCTAGATGGAGGCAAGAGATCAGTAGGATTGAATGGGGATTGGTGGGATCAAAGACTAAAGCGAAGCGCTCAGCTTTGAGCCACAAGGGATTGCTCAGCATCAGGCACGCATACATGCTGACTAAGCCAGCAATTGGGTACTTTTGACCCTGAGCCACCTTAAGCGAGTGAGAGCTAAGCGATCGGACAAGCCAGTGAGGAGATATAAGGGAAACAAGTTTAAGTGTTGAGTGTTACCTTAAAACCCGTATCTTGTGAGGCTTATATCTTGCCAAATTCTTACAATAGAAACACACAAAAACGCGCAGAAGAGAGATTAAGTTCAGTACTACTAGAAGTGCTGAAGAAGTACTAAGAAGTGCACAGATTTGATGGAAGGAAAATTGTGAAAATTGGATAGAATTGTGGCAAGCCCCTGACTCTTGGAAAGAGCAAGTTTAGAGCACTAGGAAGTTATGTCAGTGTCCATAGCACACATCCATGACACAGGCCTCTCCTCAAGTAAAATAAGAAAACAAGCAAAAACCATTGTTAGACGAGAGGTCAAGTTCTTGAGGAACCCTCTGTGAACTCAACCCTGCTTATATACAGCTGTGAGCCACTATCAAATCTACATGCACAAACGTATGGTGTGATCTTAAGTCATACAGGATTTGGCAACCATAGTTGAGATACAATGACTCATCAATCAAGAACATTCCATAAGCATGTGATATGAAATATACCATAAAAGAAAACTATCCAAGAAAAGAGTATGGTAAGTAAGAGAATATTCAGAATATAGGTTTGGAGGCATGTCAGGTCATGACAGCCTTCTTTGCATTTTCTTAGAGCTGCTCTATTCCAAATGACTTGGGATACTTTCAATATGCCTCCTTTGCCACCACCCAACATTGCTCAATTGGATTGAGCTCCGGGTGGAACTTTGGTACAACAAGAATCTGTGCCCATGAGATTGAACCCAAGCGCTTGAGGATGGATGTTGGGTTGGCAAAAGTGGGCCTGTTGTGTGATATATGATGCAGACAACAGTTGGTATGTGCATTATTGCCTAGTTTGCAGTTGGCCCTAATTTTGTATGCATTTGCTCAACCACACTCCTTCACAATCTTGGCCATTCCCTGGAACCACCCAGTGCATTCATGTTCTTTGGGCCTATAGAACAACTGCGGCTTGTTGTTGCTGAAGCAGCCACCTGTCATAGATACAAGAGTCTTGTTTCCATCATCATCAGCAGTCTCAACTAGAAAGTTTTTGTCTTCAGGTGTAAATTTTGACATTCTTGCGGCCAAGGGGACTCTGGTACCACGTTTGAGGTGCATCAGTGAATTATCAAATACAAAGACATGGTTCTCTTTGGTGTGCTGTTTGGCTAATATGTCAGTGGTGTTCAAGACTTGTTGGTACACGTGTGATGTGTTATAATAGCCATCCAACCCTTCCCAGCTTTGAAGTACTCGATGGCGGGGTTTTTTCTGTGAGTATACAACATTGTCAGATTATCATTCAACTGTCACAACCCTGTACTATCTAAAGTGTGAGCTTGCTCTTACGTCCATTGAGAGACTCGGTATGCCTCGCGCTTGTGCTGAGGGTGCCTGTGTTACAACCCGCTCATGGGTGCGTGTCGTGGCTTCGATGTGGACCGCGGTCCTTTGGCCTGAATAGGCACTGATGATGTCTTGTGTTGTTGGTCTAGTGGCTGGTGCAAGCCACGAGTTGAAGTGGTCTTAGGTCTGATCCAAAGGGAGTGAGGATTGACCGCCCAAAGTGCTAAGTTCTTATGCTAGTCTAACGCTACCTTACCTGTAACGCTAGCCGCGCTGAAGCCTGCTAGTATGGTCACACTGTAGAGGGGAGAGATGACGAGGTAGAACAAGCTGAGGATACTTGGCTTGTTCTCCACTGTATGTATACTACAAGGTACATGGTCTGTGTGTACGTGAGTCATACATAGTAGAGCAAGGCAGTACATTGTAGAAGTGGGTTGATACAGTGGGAACGAGTCAAAGCCACAAGGGGTGGTAAAGGCGTAAGCGCTGCATGGGCTGTGCTGCTTGTGTAAGGGTTGCTTACAAAAGGGGCTTATGAGTGTCAAGCCACAAGACAGTGTGAGGGGGTGCGTACATGCTAAGGTCCAAGGCAAAGGCACAAGGCAAAAGGGAAGGCGCACAGCACATAGGTTGTGAGACAAAGGAGTGGGTCACAACATCAACCACTCAATGTCTTATCACTCTTACCCATTTGCCAACCACCCCTGCTAGGCGGATGTAACATCAGGGAAACTGGGTCAGAATCATTCACCATCATTAACTGTAATTATGCCCAATTTACCATTTCTGGGTATTTACGACTCCCCCCCCCTTTCAGTAGACAAAAGCTAAAGGGGGAGGTCTCAATTTAGCTCAATTTACCCCAATTTATTGTAATTATGGACCAATTTAGATCTCCCAGAACTTACTAGTTTTCCACCTCTCAGCCACTGGAGGCTACTATGGTGGTATGAGAGCCTATCTGGGGGGTTTCCAGCCCCTCAAGTCCTGGTTTACTGAATTTAGGTGAATTTAGTCAACTTTATCTGGACTTCCTGAATTTACCAAGGTTTGGTCAATTATACAAAATTGTAAACCCCAGGTTGTAACAATAATTCCAAGTTTTCCTGATGAAAAGCCAATACCATAAGTGAGCGGCCCTCCCCTTTTTCCTCGGGTCCTGACTTGCTGACTCCAATACTCATGTTAGCGTTTGCCAATCATTTTGGTAGAAGGTGCACTTGTTGCAAAACCACACAACAATACAACAGATGATTGGGGCCATATGGGGATGTATCTTGAATTCCACAAACAACTCCAGCCATGGTTTGAACCCCTTCCAAGCACAGAGGTATGCTTCTTGACAATAAGTGACAACATCTGGGCATTCATGTCCATCAATATACATGCCTTTCAGCTCTTGGTGCCAGCAATATTCAAGAGCGTGCATCCAGCAGATTGCAGTTGTAGTCAGTATTGGTTTGGTAAACCCACATTCCTCTTGGATTTCGGGTAGCTCTGTGAACTGAATGACATTGAGCATTGAAAAAGGTGTGCATTTTCATTCAGCTAAAATTCGCTAAAATGAACTAAATTCATTGACTTACCGGACTGGGCAGATGTGCACTTTCATTTAGCTCAATTCATAAGTGGGGGTTCTAAATTGATTTAAATTCAACACTGCTTTACTCAATTCACTAAACTGATAAATTTAGTAAATTCAGGGACCTTAGTGCATTCAGCCAATTTTAACAAATCTACAACATTGGATGAGAGGAATCACAGCAAAACAAAAAGCTGACAACATGTATGAGATGGCTAAGTACACATGGAGAGGCAGGATCATGTGCACTGACCCTTGAGAGACTGTGCAACCCCAGAAGGCAGTCACAAGTAGGCAATTGATGTAATAAAAACTGGCTGACTATGTTGTAACTCATCAAACCAATGGCAGATTGTCATGATCCTCAGATCAAGATATTGTTTCCTTCTTGCTCCTCCCTCATGTGCCACGTCTCCTCCTCTGTCTGACTTGTTGCTTAGCTTGTTTGCTGCTTATGTTGCTTACTCTCCGCTTGTTTGCGTAGTTATCTGTCTCGCTTGTTTACTGCCGCCTAGTACGCTTGTACAAGCGTTGCTTAGATATGTATGCTCTTCTTCTTGCTTGTACTGTGCTTAGCTGTTGCTTAGATAGTGTCTACAATATATAAACAGTGTGAATTGTTCTGGTTAACCCCAAGAACAGTTCACCTCATCTTATCCCTATTACACACTCAGCAGTGCAACCTCTAAGACATTTGGAGTTGTCTGTACTCAATCACTCACTCACAAGTTCACTTCCAGTCAGGTTGTGACACAGATGGCGTGCAGATGGCACCCATCAGCTGTACCTACAGGAGTAAGTGGTGCCATGGTACGCCACTCCAACCTCAACAACACATTAAGTTTTGTCCAACATGTCAGGCAATTTAGAGACATGCTGTGGCCCTTGAAACAATCAGCAGCTGTCCAGCATGTGAATCAAGCACAGCCTCAAAACTAAGAATGTGTGGGTGCAGAGCAAGCAACCTGCGCTCGTGTGTTGTGGCAGGCGGCATTCCAAAGCAGGCGGGTGCACCGTGTACCACAGCCTTTATTGCTGGTAACCTATGCACTGGTGGGTCAGTGTTTCTTGCATCAATGGTAAAGATTGAAGCTGAGGGACTCGAGAGCGAGGCTGCCAGGAAAGCTAGCAAGTATTTTGGTTTAGCAATCCTGGACTCACAAGAGCCAACAATTGACGCCCCTGTTGATTGCTTTTATAGTTATGCTAAGTGATATTGAAGGTTAGTCCACATACTGGTTAGCTTAGGGATCACTCTGTACATTTTTGATTGGTTAGCTATTGGCCTATGACAATCAGCGTGTAACATGCGGGTGTGGCAGATCACAATGGACATCACAGGCAGAGAAGAGGCGGAACAAATGTCCAGTGCCAGCCAAAGCATGCACACAAAGCGGAATATTCTGCCTCAACGTCAATCAAGCAACAAGCAGATATGTACTCACAGTGGAGATGCACTGCAGCTGGCGTTGCTTGGGCTGCCGTGGTGCTCATAGTGGACCATGGGCAGGGGGTGGAAGGAGGGCAGTGGGGAATAACCAGAGAGTAGCAGGCAATGTCAGTACGTGACAGTGTTGGGCAATGAGTGAAGGGCGATGGTGGTGCAGAGAAGGATGCAACTTAGTGTTGCGTGTAGACAACACTTGCTGGGACTTGTGGCGAACGGCAAATGGGATTGGCCCGGTGGATGAGTGGCCTGGATGGCATGTGATTCTATTTATGGTTTTTGTTTCACACACTCCAGCTCAGACTTTGTACGGCCTCTCTTTCCATTGTTGCCCCCCAGGGTATTGTAAGTGGTTATTGTTGTGTTTTGTTGTTCGCTTTTTTTGTGGGTTCATCCCTGTGCGGTTTGACCATGTGTTCAAGTAGCACACTAGATATGTATCACAATATAAAAAAAACCCCCAGATGGCATGTGATATGCCACTTGTCACAATCCTGTTCTATCTAAGGTGTGATCTCGTTGTTAGGTCCATCAAGGGACTCAGTATCTCGCGCTTGTGCTGAGAGTGTCTTGTTGCAACCCACTTGTGGGTGCGCCTTGTGGCTTTGATGTGGACCACGGTCCCTTGGCCTGAATAGTCGCTAGGTGTTGTTGGTATCTTAGGTCTAGTAGCTGGTGTAAGCCATGAGTCAAAGCGGTCTTGGGTCTGATCCAATGAGGGTGAGGATCAGCTGCCTGAAGTACTTGAGTTCTTGTAGCTAGTCTAACACTACCTTACTTATGACACTAGCTGTGATAAAGCCCGCTAGTATAGTCACACTGAAGAGGGGAGAGTTGACGAGGTAGAACAAGCTGAGGATACTCGGCTTGTTCTCCACTGTATATATACTACAAGGTACATGGTCTGTGCATACGTGAGTCATGAATCGTAGAGTGAGGCAGTACATTGTAGAAGTGGGTGGATACAGTGGATGCGAGGTGTGGCCACAAGACCGTGGTACATAAGTAAGCGCTGCATGGGCTGTGCTGCTTAAGTAAGGGCTGCTTACAGGAGAGGCTTACAAGGGTCCAGCCACAAGACAAGGTGGGGGTGCACATAAGCGCATAAGTCTGAGGCAAAACAACAAAGGGAAAGCAAGCGTGCAGCACATAAGTCGTGAGGTGTAGGAGCGGGTCATGACACCACTCCACTGGGGCGTTTTTTGCTCTCCACTCAACCACCCCACTGCCTTGCCACCAGCATGCCAACCCTGAACCATGCTGGCATCTCTAGCACAACACCCATCCAGATGACATTGCATGCCATGTCACCTGCTTGGTTGCTCAAAATTGAGCTCTGACTGCTTACCTTTGAATACCTAGTAGGCGTGGCCCAGACAACACTGGACGTGAACTTGATGCCACGTTTGAGTGCACAGCGCCCAGCTCATGCATATCAAGTCTTGTATCACAGGCGGGACCAGACAAAACCCCCCCTGCCAGTGTATATGCACATGAATGTGAATGAATGAACATAAATTCTGAGGAATTCCTGTGAACTGCCTGACTTTCAAGGAATGCGCAGGAACTCCTAGAACTTTCCAGGAATTCCTTGGGAATCCTAAAATGTCTTACCACACCACTGACATGAGTGGTACATGTATTTCCTGGGATTGAGCTTTCAGTCCCAGGGGTCTCAGCTCTTAGACATGTATACAGTGAAACATGAGATCTCACATATATTTGGGAAATTGAAAATTGGACAAGTACACCGATTCTCATCATCCGCACAACATAAGCAAGCAGTACAAGAAGCGGATATGTGATCAGGTCCCACAATTGTGAATATATACATAATAGAGTACAAATGCTGTTACTAGATGGAAAAAAAGGGCTACAGGGCAGAAAAAAGTCACTTCTACGCCTCGTAAAATCTCTTAGGTTGTTTTCTGCTCAGCAGCTTCAGGAGCCTCATTTTTGGTTGACTCATTGAAGTCAGCAAACCTTTGAGTGGACATGAACTTGGTCAGCCCAAGGTTTGGTTGTTGTTTGGAGAGTTGGTCAATGGCTGACTGGAGCTCTGAAACTGCCGTATCAGCCTCCAAGTCAGTCTGTTTAGTCTTGAGTGTGTGCTCAAAGCTTGGTAGACAAATTTAGATATAGCGCCAGCAATTAGTGATCATATTAGCTGAAACTGAATCCCAGGCTGCTGGAGCCATGCGCATGGCTTCAAGCTGATTGAAGTGGTAGATCTTGGACTGAGTCACCACAGTCTTCGCACTTGATTGCTCACCAGATTTGAGCCCAGCAAAAGTGTGCTATAAAACACCTAATAATCCCCTCATGCAAGGGCTGGATGAATGCAGTTAGCCCGGCTGCTAGATGTTTAACACATACATTGGGGTACTGTCCATCTTTGGGCGTCTTGTGTGACAAAGCATTGTCACATAGGGCAAAATGCGCTGGTTTTGGCGCTGCATGTCTGCATCAAATCTAGAAAGCCACCTGCAAATCAAAATGTGAGAATAAGTACTAAAATAAATGATGAATAAGAGTAAAGCACATACCTGTGCCACATTACCTCTGTCATCCATGCAGACTCGTTGACATTGGAATCAAAGCTGAGCTGCGTTCCTGTACGCCCCTTGAAGCATCTCAGCTGAGTCCCCTTTGCCAGGAAGAAGGGTGGTCGCTTGTCTATACCAGTGAAGTTTACAGCAAATCCATAAGTTAGGCGGGGCTCACAGTCATCCACCATCATGTGACACAAACACCACCATATGCAACAATTGCTTTTATGTTAGCGCTGACAGCTGTTGCAGGCCCTGGGAAAATTGAAAACACATTTAGTACAAGTGTTAAAGTGTAACTTACTGCCTAAATAAGCCTACACCATGCACTATCCCGGCTTACTATAAGCTGTTGTGGCTGATAGAGTGAGGTGTCTCACACCACAGGGGTTCAGACGACGGGATGTGTTGGTGGGTGACTAATCTTGCTGATTGTTGCATATGATGGTAAATCATGTGTCTGGCGACACTGGCTGCATTGCCACTCACCTCTTGCTCACCTTTGACTCTACACTTAATATTTTGCACAATAGCTCTTCTTGTCTATAGCTAGTGTTGTACAAGCGCTGACAACAAGTGTGAGAACGGTAAACGTGATTTGTACCCGCTCTGCGCGTAATTTTGTTCCTGGTCATGAACCACTCCGATTAAGTAGATGGTTTAGGACTTATCGGGTGCGCAAGCATTGGCTCTATGCGCTAGGTGATATCAGAAAGTATTCATCTCACTTTTGTGGACTTACAGTATGTGCATACATCAGCCTTCTCCAAGTGCTTTTTTGGGCAAACCTCGACACTAGACAATGGAACTAGGATTGTTTCAGTTTGTAGCGCTTATCAGAACCTTCTGACATACTGGTAATAACACAATAACCACGGATTCTAAGCTAAACAATCAGACAATATTTGTATACACTTGCATGATAGTGAACCCCAGCAAAATAACTTGAAAAGGTTATGCTCAGTACTGCTAGATTTGAGTATATGTATCTGATATTACATTTAAGAGCTCCAGCTACTAGTTAGGATGCATTCACTCTCTCGGTTCTGTGGTATCTAACTAGTAGGACAGCTAGCAAGAAATTTGGTGGGAGCAGATGTCTACCAATCCAGGTGGATCTCCTCGTATGTCAACAGGAAAGTTTGGAACAAGACCTATAGTATCCAATGGCCTCACAGAAGCATTTTATATCAACAGAGCTTTGATTGCATTGTCTAGTGTTGAGGTTTGCCCGAAAAAGCGCTTGGAGAAGGCTGATGTATGCATGTACTGTAAGTCCACAAAAGTGAGATGAATACTTTCTGATATCACCTAGCGCACAGAGCCGATGCTTGTGCACCCAATAAGTCCTAAACCATCTACTTAATTGAAGTGGTTCATGACCAGAAACAAAATTACGCGCAGAGCGGGTACAAATCACATGTACTGTTCTCACACTTGTTGTCAGTGCTTGTACAAAAAGGTAGAAGATTCAGCGGTCAGTGACTGAAGTTACAGCCGCAACAAACAAATTGTGTCACATGGTGGTGGATGACTGTATCTATCTTAAAACCAGACATTTGATGATTTGACAGGCCACTGAGGGGAGCAGCGCAAAAGTTCAAGGCAGTCTTGTCAACATTGAACACATCCCAGGGGGGATACTGACCAAGAATGGGCCAAAGGCGTTGAATTTCTGGCTTAATGCACTCAATTGGAGCCGAAGCGGCCTCGCCATGGTACAGGATTCAATGAAGCCCCATTTGCTCCTTGAAGGCATTAGCCAGCCAGTCAAGAATTTGACAGCATTGCGCTTAGCATTGGGGATATCAAGCTGCTGGCTGAATTGGCAGCCCTTTTTGCAAATTAGGTCACCTGTGAGGTGTGTCTGGCTGTGCTGAAGGTTCTTGTCAACCGATTGCTCTAGCGCCTCCTCAACTGCAGGTATGGCAACATTAATAGGGCGTGTGTAGCCTAATTGCCTTGGATATCAGGTAAGGTATTGATGTATTTCCTCTTCCTGAGATAGGTATTGCAAAATGGTTGTCTGAGTTATCCAAGGAAATCGCATCCGGAAATGGACAGCAACTCCAGCTTGAGTCAAGTGTCGGTTTGCATGACAGAAGTTGATGATATCAAGCTTATCACAGTACATTAAATTCCTCGACTTAAAAGATGATGCCAAATCAGCAGCCAAAGAGACCTGCCGCCTAGGTTTGGGCCCACGACGACATTGTTCTTTGGGTATAACAGCCATGCTAGATTATAGAGTAGTAGGATACAGGAGAGGATGTAGTTTGGAGGCACATATACTCCCTATATACCTCACCGCCCGCTGGTTATTTGGGATGACTACTGCCTTGGTCTGCAAGGTTTGTAAAGTGGCTGTGATGCTCAGTCAGCATGTGCAGTAATAATTTCAAATTACACTCAGGAAAAGCGAAATGCCACTTTCTAAGCTTTTTATGCGGATTCTCGCTGTGCAAGATCTCATGTTCTACTGTACCTATAAACATGAGATTTAGCATACAGCAAATGACGTATTAGCAATAAGCATATACACAGGCCCAGAAGTGCTTCAAAACATGTTCCACATGCTATCAACAGCAAGAGAAAAACATAAAAGTAGCATATACCCTGCATATACCCTAGATATAGGCTGTTTTGAGTCAGTCTGAGCCTTATTACTCAATATGGTAGTTGGACTTACCAAAAAAGGAAAAAAGTGAAACATCATAAAAGATGCGGCCAGGTCCCAGGAGTTCAAATCTGTCTTCAGAAATGTTTAAAAGTCAGGATTGGGAGAGAAAAATGCAAAATACTTTCTGAGACCTGAGTCTTTTGGACTTCAGGCTGCTCAACAAATTTCAAAAAAAAGCGGAAAAATGTCGGCAATACAAGCGTTGCAGGGACATACACAACCAGGTGAATTGGACATTGGGTAAACATTCCCACAGTCTCGTGACGAGGACGGGCGCGTAACCTTGAGTGGAGGTCCAGAACATGTGGAGCCAATGGTTGGACGCAAATAGCCGGGACCTCCCACCAAGGTCTGATATCTGTGGGACATTTGGCGTACATTCGAGGGATGTCTGTGGCGACCTCGACGGCATCCCCGTGATGACATACGTGGTTTGCCCACTATACGTTGGTGGTTCTGGCACCTTTTGCTTGCAGCGCACAGCTCAAGATGTTCAAATAATATGTATATAATAGGTATATGAATCACAATACGAGTCTCAAATCACAATACATGTTTCGCATCACAATACAAGTACACTTCACACAAAGACCAGAAGCCTTATCAAGACTCACTTGCTTGACAACAAACTCCCCTCCCTGTGCGCGGTGCACTGCCATTCCTCCAGCTGTGAATCGTCATGTAGTTTGCCAACCACCTTACTCCACTTAATCTCGTCTTTCTTAATCGCCTTTTTGAAAAAACTACAAAATGTGTCGGTTGGTCGGATACGTCCCACGTTCGCCTGCATATAGTGTTACTGACTGGTTGATGCTCTTCTGGCTGGTAGTGATCTCCGAGCAAAGATCCTTCAGAGCCTGGTCCACAAAGTCCCAGAAGTTCAGCTTTGAGTCTCCCGCCTCTTTGTACTTCTCCATACACCAATACTATACACTGTGATCAACGAACCCGGTCAAGCCAGACCTATGTGTGAAACAACCCACCAACCATGCGAATTGGCCGTAATGTTGAGCTGTAATCTTGATGGTGGTGCCTTTAGTAGCATGAGCCACAAGCAACCCAAGGTCCATCTCTGGCTCTCCAAACTTGCGCCTGTCAAGCTAGAGGCAATTCAGTTGGGCCGACGCCTGGAAGCAAAAAGACTTATGATACCCTTGAGTTTGGACCGGTAGCCGGTGAAGAATGTGGCAATCAACGACAAAAGCTTGTTGGTGCCAGCTTTGTCAGACGCAGGCGGCATGTGAGAGGCGTGCTCCGCCCGTAAGACCTTCTATGAATCGGTATGTACTCAGTGTTGAACAAGACCCCAAGAAACAGAGTGAACTTACCAGCACAACCTTGTTCAGCATGTCAGCCTTGCTGCCGGTTTGAGGGCCGCAATAACATGTGAGATTGGGAGCAAAAAAGACGGCGGCGGTGTAGGTTTTTGCATTGACTTGGTATAGATTATGTCATCTGTAAACGCAATGGTTTGGTGAAGTTGGGATTACACACCTTCAGTTCTGGATGGATTGTGCTACTGCTGATAGTGTTAGCAACCTTTTGGGTCTCTTGCTGCACTTCCAGGTTTAGCAAGAAGTCCATAATATCCCGCTCCGGCATGCTGGCCTGCAAGCGAGGACAGACGCTGAGCAGAGTTGAGATAAGCGCCATGCTTCAACGCACCTTTGCATAACAGTGCAAATCTTGCTGCGCATTATCGTCAAACTTCCTGTGAGCAATCATCTGCTTAACAGTCTCCCGGATATTCCCACCCGCTTGCGTAGTTCCAGCGATCGCATTTGGGCAAGGTGGCGCTGGGTTCTGGGCCACAGAGTCTCTGTTGTTGTCGCCCTCGCCACCAGCACCAGTCTCGCCACCGGCATTGTTCTCACGAGCCTCATTGGTCTTGTGGCGGTCCAGCAATCCCCTCGGCTTGTCGTGGTCCAAACCACTGTTGTCTTCCATATCATCAAGGAGCTCATCTCTTGGTACAACAATTGCGCCGCGGGGCATTCTGGACGTGGAGAGTGTTGGGGAAGCGATTGGATCAGAGGGGAAGGTCGTGGTTGTGGCAAAAGGCCACCTCTGGCCCAAGAGCAGATTTGAAACGACTGGCCGGATGCAAAAATCCGAGCACATATATCCACATAAACTGGTGCAGCAGCGTTTTTGCGGCGCTGAATGAAACAACCCACAAGCTCTTGACATTTTCTGTTCATATATAAGTAGATAGAAAGAATGAGGTTCTACATTTGGATATACAACATGTTCTAAGTAACCAGCAGTACTTTTGCATCCTCACGGGCCGCTGCCTCTGCCTCTGCCTCCCTTGCCTTCGCTTCCTTTATTTCCTTTTGTTTCTTTTTTGATGCAACCCGTTTTGCCTCTTCTTCTTTGTGGTACTGGTTGGCATGCTCTGCCATGGATTGTATGTGTGCTTCAGCAGACTGTAGAGGGACTGGTTGAATAAGGGATCGGGGCAGAACCTTTTGAAGCAGGTCGGCGTTGTTCAACACGTGCATATTGACCAGATATATGCGTGTTGGATTGTGTTGGATTGCTTGGCGCTCAATAGTAGTATTTGTGTGCTCCTGGCGGACAGTCTCAGCCGCGCTTGCTGTACAGCTCAACATATGGCAATCGTGTTGGGTATTGAGAGCAAAAAGAATATCCTATGATGCACCCAGTTCAGGATTGTTCCAGCGACAAGGTAGCAAGACTGTTCACCTGAGAACTGTGAACAACAAGCCTCTCTGAGCCCACGTTCTGTGGAACAAGAACGGGCATGTCAAGCAGCGAATGTCAGTTGGAGCTCACGCTGAAAGTGTTGATTACAACTCTCCCTTGATTGAGAGCTGAGCCTACAAGTATCTGAACAATCTGTCCAATTGTCGGTTGCAATGAGGCGCAAATTGTAGCTCTGGCTATGACACGGTGAGGCTAGCGGAAGAACAGCACATACCGGAGATATTTCAACTACAACCCAGGCTCCCGGCTTGCAATTGTCCCCTGACTTGGCAATAACACTCCCACCTTCGTACCAGACTCAATTGGAATTGCCTGCACTCACAGGGTTGCATAGGCAAGCGCGGGTCTGCTCCCATGAGAGCTCCTTCTGCACATTCATAGGTACAAGCTCAACTAGGCCTACACCCAAAGTTTGAACCATCAGAATGATGCCATGAAAGTCTGCTTACCTGGTGTTATGGGTTTTGGCTCAATCCAGCCCAAGTAAGACTGAAGCTGAAGGTTTGACTGAAAGAAATGTTGAACATTTGTGGATGCGCACACGGGATTGCCGTAATTATCGTGTGAAAAACCACCAGTGGCAATATGGCGGAACCCTTCTAGTTCTTTCATCATGTTGCAGATATCACGGCTGGGCGCCTGGTGATTGCTGAGAACTGAACACATTCAAAAAACTGCATTGTAGCACTAGAACACTTCAGTTGAGTACCGAACTGCAGGCCCGTGATTTTGAATATCATCAACAAGGTGCGTAAGAATATGTAGCTTGACTTTTGAGATGATTCTGCCTGGGTCCATGTGCGCAAAAGCATCTAAGACATTGTTGATGAGTATGGTTAGATCAGCCTGTGGGTTGAATGTGGGCTATGAACTGTAGTTAGAACATAAAGACAAACCAGATAGAGCTCAAGATCTTCAATCGCTGGAATCCACAGTACTGTGTCAAAAGAACCAACAGCCTTTAAGAGTGTGAACAGGTCTGGGGAGACAATGTCATAGACATGAAATGCAGTTAATTGCATGAGTGTCTTGAAATGTCGGCCAATGAGATTATTGGGATACTTGACAATATAGTTTGCAGAGAAAGAGTTGAGCCCAAGCCCAGTGATACTGCTACTTTGGAGGCGAGTAGCAAACAGTGGAAGTTTAGCTTCTTTTACTGATGTATGGAAGTAGTGCCATGCGTATTTCTCCACGCCAAGTAGGATGGTGTGCAGGATTTTGACTGGTGTATCTCTGTGAGGATCAAGCCCTGGTATGGATTGGTTAGTAGAAGAACTGAAAATAACAATATAAACGGACCATGTATTTTTAACAACACATTGAACGGCTCTGCAGGCTGTGCTTTAAGCCATGCTAATTGCTCAGTCATGATTAGTTCATCAGTAGCAGGCTTTCCAGATTTCCGTATGCGCTGTTGTATCTCTCGGCCACGTTTGATTAGCTCCATAATCAAAGACTGAGTGGTGCAATCTTTGACTCCAGTCTCAGTATGCAACTGTTTAACGTGTGATTTGACACCAAGGCAGGCCTTCATTACCTGGTCCCAGATGTGCTTTATGGTTTCTCAAACAGTGCAAGGCTCTCCTGGCTATAGTGTCACATGAAGTTAGAACTGCAAGCACCAATATATCATGTACTGTACTTTGTAGAACGAGGCATATCCCTCCCTAGTTTCAACCATCTGGTAGGGGCCACCAACCTTGCAGCGGCGGTAGGAGAGATTCCCACCACTCCCAATATGCAACGCCTCCTCAGACTGAGCAGGATTTTTGGCAGGTAGGTTTAATATTAATATAAATCCAAAGCCGCATATATCTACCCGTTGGAGAGGTCCCGGGAGGGCGCAGAGGTATCCGGTAGCAGTGGAAGGGTGGCATCCATACACGTGAGACACTACCTATGTATACAGCAGCACAGCCCCCACTACAGGCTCCCCCCCTCAAGACCAGCCGGCTGCCCTCAGTCGGTAAGGAACAGCCCACAAGACAAGCAAAGAGAGAGGCCACAGGCGAAGAACAAGTAAAACAAGTAAGAAAAGGTGAGAAGAAGAAAGGAAAAGAAGAGAAAATGCAAAAATCATCGAACGGCACGAGCCCGCTTGGACAAATCGTACCAGCCATGGACAAAATCTACGAGCGGCTCCATCTTAAAAGAGTCCGCCATCTCATTCCATCGACCCACACCACCCGGAAACAGCAATTCAGCCAAATACTCCAGAGCACCCGGGAAATTCACCTCTACACGATGAACATCAAGTGCAGCCTTATGCGCCGAATACCCTGCCTGCGGGGAGTGAGAATGCCGACCGTGAGCCACAATATAGGCTACGTCCGAGTCAATCTCCCGATCTCGAACCCAAAATTCGCCCGGTTGAGGAGCACGCGGAAATTCGGGAGATGGTACACGAGGTGGAGGACTTGGTGGTGGACTGGGGCTGCAGGGACTGATAAACCCGTAGTTTGCCGGGATAGCCTGTACATTGGCAGTGTAGACTAAGCCAGGGATGTTGTACATAGATTCTCGAAGGTCGGGTGGAGTAGCTGGGCGCTTGGGGACATGGCAAGACGAGGGGTGGAGTAAGAACGCGTCGATGGTGCCCTCTAGGTGGTTAGGGCAGGTTGCGGGAGCGGTGTCGGTTGCTGGGGAAGACGGAACGAGTTGTCTGCGCGTGTTGTAAGCACGTCCGACGGCCTCAAACGCTTGGCTGCGTTTCTTCTTGCACCCGAGACCGTTCCAGGCGTTGGGATCCGGCGCTCGTAAGCACTCAAGGTCGCGCGGAAGGGCCTTTGCACGCGCAAGACGTGTTTCGCGTTCGCGTTCCATGTCCATAGTTCGTCCCCACGCCGATCGGATGTGCTCGAGCAGCACCAAAGAATGCACGACGGCGAACTCCGTGAGTCGCCCGCTCGATTGAACACGCTCTGGAAGCGCATCGTACCACTGGAGCTCGAGCGGCGGTCGCTCCCGGCGCTGTACAGCGATCCGCAACGTCGATTCAAAGACGTGGGCAGCTTGCTGGTCGGCAAGATTGTTGACAGGCATGACGACGGCGAGGGCGAGCGTGGCGACGTCGAACGTGGCTAGAATGATACACCAACGGGGTTGACGGATGCGCAAGGGCGGGAGGAGTCGAACAAGGAGCGGAGCAAAACGAGCGGACGCGAAACGGGGAAGTTAAAAATGAAACGGCGAAAGAGGCGGGTAGGGCAAGCGGCCAAGCGAGAACGGGCGCGATGGCGGCGGCGACGAGATAGAAACGAATCGGGTCCCACAACAAGTACTGTCGTCTAATGCGCAAAGCCGCAAGGATTCGAACGATATGTAACTCGTGCCGAACGGAGCGGAAACGAGTGAAAGAAAAATAAAAAGGTAGAATTCGACGTTGAACAACAGCTAGATGTGCGGGTTGGCTGGAACGGCGACGGCGACGCAGCGGCTAAACGTAGCAGAGCACAAATTGAACAGTTCGATGTGCAGAGGCAAGAGGAGACGATCGAGATGATAAGCTGAGCAAACGACGAAGAATTGACCGAGAGGAAGATTGAAACGGTAAGACAAAATGTCAAGGGCCAGTTGACGGGCCAAACTCGACAAGTCCGTTGCGGATCACTTAGTTGACGGCGGGCGGAGGCACAAACGGATGCGTTCGACGCGGAAAAAGAGGAGCTTTCGAACGAGTATTGATGAGCCCGATTGACGCGTTTTTGAGGTGGGGGATACGCGACGACCGAAAGGGGGATACGGAGGGGAGAGGATGTTCTGAGTCGATCAAACCTTAACAAAATTAGGCGTTCAGGGGTGCGTTCAATTCGTAGAAGCCCGGAGAGTCGAGTGATTATGGTATTGGAGCAAGTAGGCGTGTGTGCGCGCGAGAAAAGCGAGCAGAGTCGAGGGTGCCACTGGGGGTGGCTGTGCGCGGTCTGAACTGCAGAGGGACGCGTTAAACACGTCGGAATGCGCCGGAAAATACGCAGAAAATAGGCGAAAGCGTACTAAGAGCACGCAGGTAATCAAATCCACACTCGTCACCACGGTGGAGAGGTCCCGGGAGGGCGCAGAGGTATCCGGTAGCAGTGGAAGGGTGGCATCCATACACGTGAGACACTACCTATGTATACAGCAGCACAGCCCCCACTACACCATCAGGGAACTATAGACACAAATCGGGTCTTTGTTGTTTTCACTGGGCAAACATCAGCACACATTTGTGTAGTATAATTGAGCCACTTACTCAAGCTGCTGTCGTAGTGCTGCAAATTGCTCTGTACTTGAAGCGTGTGTAGCCGTAGACACGAATTGAATGAAGAACTCTTGATTGAGCAGTTTTCCTGGAATATTAGTGTGCATGAGGTAAATATTGTTGTGAGGCTGGTATTGCTTAGTGCGGCCGCCACTTACATCATTGGACCACGGCTCGATGAAGCAAGTTACCATCTCGTCACCGTCCGCAAGACTCCTGAGCGGGTTTGGCATTTGCTCTCCATAATGTCTACATTCGGCTACATTGCCAAGTTAGATGTCAATAAACTACTTGGGCTTGACAGAGGATACCGGTGAACCTGTGCTGCGCCTCTGTCATATGATCCACAAGGTCTAAATAGTTGCTCAAAAACACGTCCACTGGCACTGAGAATGGCTCATCAATAACAGAGAGCGTTCCCTTTAGCTACCGTGTTAGTTCTTCTGGATATCATTCAAACAGACAACTCACCGTGTTGGATTCAGCACCTGCGTTTACTGTGATTACACGTCTGCAGTCTGCTATGACCTTACCGTCAAGCTTCACCCAGCGATATGGGATAACAAGCGCTCCGTCATGAAGGCAGCTCAGCTCATTTACGTAGAAGTGCTTGCCATGCGCAGCATACATGGGAGTTAGATGATCAAGGGGGACCTGCTCCAACCATTTGGCGGCTTGCCAAGCCTCTGATACGGTGGAAGTGACCTCGGGGTATTGAACTATATGCGGGGCAACCAACGGATTTGAGAAGTCCTATCCCCTTGGTTTAAGCTACAGATACTGAAGAGGTTCACAGCAGTACTCACTTGACCAATAAGCCGGGGAACATCCATCATTTTGAAGACATTTCCATGAATTGAGCGATAGGAGTGTGAGCAAATACTGATATTGGTACGAAGCTTCTCTTGCATTTTTCGAAAAGTGTACACGGATGGTACATCTTTCTGCTCGATTTGTTTCATGATCCAAAAGATAACTTGTAAGTGCGTGTCTGAAAGTCAAAGACCAGGGATGTTATCCAGCAAGTCTAGCAGAAATAGCTACAAATCCAGTTATATTACATCTACACTGCTCATGTTTAGCATATACTGGACGCACGGTCTTGTTCTTGTAGGGAATCCCATCCCAGACAGGTTTGACACTGGCAAGCAGTTCTTCCACATCATTCTTGTCCTCCAAGTTCACTGGCATAGGCCAAAGTTCTTAGCTTCTATCAAACATAGTAAAAATACTTAAGCTTACATGGGTCTAATATGTGATGTGGTAATGGGCCCAGTGATTTGTCTCCTTCCCCTTCCTCCTTGGGCTTGCCTTCTGCCAATATCTCCTCGACACCGTACTGTGCTAGGATAGCTCACAACCTTTCATTTATGCGTGCCTCTTAGTCGACACCAATAGAAAAGTGAACATTCTCGAAATCATGGTGGCTAATGGCATTGCGGTCGAGGTGACTGATGTCGTTGAGAGGCCAGGGAGAAGGTGAGCGTTCATAAGGCACTGGCCAAGCTGGTATATCATTGAGCATGGCAGACGAGCCCTGAAACGACTGTGCAATTGATGCAGATAGATGCTCCTCTTCATGTCTGGCAGTCGATCGCGTGTGAGCTGACAATTCCAGGTGTTTGTTCAGGCTGCTGCGAGCAATCCAGCCTTCATCCAACGGTGTATCCTCAGGGGGGAAGCACCATGTCGTAACCCGCTCTCTTACCTCACAACTCACGCGCTTCTCTCCCGCCTTTTACGCTGTGCTTTGCTTTGGACCTTGGCGCTGACACGCTGTTGGTGTTACAAGCCTGTAGCACCATCACCGATGCCCGGATCGCTTCGCGCATCGATGATCACATGACCTCAGGGTCCATAACATCGATGGGCGCTCTCCGCCGCTTATCGGAGATTTTTGTCTGCAGTTCCTTTGTCACATCACTTTCCTTTCTTGGACATTTTTCCTATGTTTCTGTTGTTGCTTCTATAGGCTGCTTCTATGCTTCTCTGTTACATCTTTGTACTACATAACAACTTCTGTGTTTCTTTGTTACACTTAGTTACTTTGTGATACTTAGATACCTTTGTTGTCATATCTGTATACAGTGTGCCCCAAAACTGATTGTAAAAAACCTAGTACACTGATGTAAGATTTTAAGCAGGTGAGCAGTATGCTTACATAAGCTACAATCTTGGTCAGCTGTAGCTGTACCTCTTGGCTCCTCATCCAACTTTGTCTGAGCATGTTTGGCTCAAAGCTGGCTGAGATATGCAACATACAGTGCAGCAGTTTTTACGATCAGTATTGGGGCAGGTATAACTCAGAACAATGTTGGGACTGTACTTGCTCACTGAGTTGCCTGAAAAAGCTCTGCTTTTACATGCTGAATGACCAGAGTCAGGCCAAGTATGCATGGTGGTATCTTGGTGTTTGGCTGAGTTGGTGGTGCACAACAGGCAAAGTAATGTCAGTTATGCACAAGTGTGAACTCCAGTTGTTTGCTCCACCGTATGCACACTTAGCTGCCAGGATAAAGTGTCAGATGGGGTAGCCAGACATGCTCTACACAGTGGAAGCTACTAGAAGCCATGCAGATGCCCACAGGGTTATGTACCCCACATGTGTGCCTTGCTATAGGGGGGTCTGAGACCAAAGAACCCACTGCCACATGCCATGAGGATGTCACAGCCCCATTTTTTTTGTGGCAGTGTGGAGCTGGCTCCCAGAGTGCTGCATATGCCATGTTTGCAGACTCCAGAGGTGTCTCAAAATGAGGTTATTCT